>CAWUFW010004361.1:0-107500 GCA_963921515.1 Calotriton arnoldi
ACTATCCAAGTACCAAGACCAACATACTCGGTCCCGTCTCCACCAATGTACCTCAGTCCTGGCCTTCAGTACCATCTACTATCCAAGTACAGAGACCAACGTACTCAGTCCCGTCTCCACCAATGCACCTCAGTCCTGGTCTTCAGTACCATCTACTATCCAAGTACAGAGACCAACGTACTTGGTCCCGCCTCCACCTATGCACCTCAGTCCTGGCCTAAAAGACCATCTACTATCCAAGTACCGAGACCAACGTACTCGGTCCCACCTCCACCAATGCCCCTCAGTCCTGGTCTACAAGACCATTTACTATTCAAGTACAGAGACCAACATACTCGGTCCCGTCTCCACCAATGCACCTCAGTCCTGCCCTTCAGTACGATCTACTATCCAAGTACCTAGACCAACGTACTCGATCCCGCCTCCACCAATGCACCTCAGTCCTGGCCTACAGGACCACCTACTAGCCAAGTACTGAGACCAATGTACTCGGTACCGCCTCCACCAATGCACCTCAGTCCTGGCCTTCAGTACCATCTACTATCCAAGTACCTAGACCAACGTACTCGGTCCCGCCTCTACCAATGCACCACACTCCTGGCCTGCAGGAACACCTACTATCCAAGTACAGAAACCAACGTACTCGGTCCCGCCTCCACCAATGCCCCTCAGTCCTGGCCTACAAGACCATCTACTATCCAAGTACAGAGACCAACGTACTCGGTCCCACCTCCACCAATGCACCTCAGTCCTGGCCTTCACCACCATCTACTATCCAAGTACCGAGACCAACGTACTCGCTCCCACCTCCACCAATGCACCTCAGGCCTGGCCTTCAGCACCATCTACTATCCAAGTACCGAGACCAACGTACTCTGTCCCACCTCCACCAATGCACCTCAGGCCTGGCCTTCAGCACCGTCTACTATCCAAGTACAGAGACCAACGCACTCGGTCCCATCTCCACCAATGCACCTCATCCCTGGCCTTCAGCACCAGCTACTATCCAAGTACAGAGACCAACGTACTCTGTCCCACCTCTACCAATGCACCTCAGTCCTGGCCTTCAGTACCATCTAGTATCCAAGTACAGAGACCAACGTACTCGGTCCCGCCTCCACCAATGCACCTCAGTCCTGGCCTTCTGTACCATCTACTATCCAAGTACAGAGTGAGTACCCGCCTCCACCAATGCACCTCAGGCCTGGCCTTCAGCACCATCTACTATCCAAGTACAGAGACCAACGTACTCGTTCCCGTCTCCACCAATGCACCTCAGTCCTGGCCTTCAGGACCATCTACCAATTAAGTACAGAGACCACCGTACTCTGTCCCTTCTCCACCAATGCACCTCAGTGCTGGCCCTCAGTACCATCTTCTATCCAAGTACAGAGACCAACGTACTCTGTCCCACCTCCACCAATGCACCTCAGTACTGGCTTTCAGGACCATCTACTATCCAAGTACAGAGACCGACATACTCGGTCCCACCTTTGTCAATGCACCTCAGTCCAGGCGTGCAGGACCATCCACTATCCAAGTAAAGAGACCAACGTACTCGGTCCCGTCTCCACAGTGCACCTCAGGGCTGGCCTTCATGACCATCTACTATCCAAGTGCAGAGACCAACGTACTCGGTCCCGTCTCCACAGTGCACCTCAGGGCTGGCCTTCAGGACCATCTACTATCCAAGTGCAGAGACCAACGTACTCGGTCCCGTCTCCACAGTGCACCTCAGGGCTGGCCTTCAGGACCATCTACTATCCAAGTGCAGAGACCAACGTACTCGGTCCCGTCTCCACCAGTGCACCTCAGTCCTGGCCTTCAGTACCATCTACTATCCAAGTACAGAGACCGACGTACTCCGTCCCGTCTCCACAAATGCACCTCAGGGCTGGCCTTCAGTACCATCTACAATCCAAGTACAGAGACCAACATACTCTATCCCACCTCCACCAATGTACCTCACGCCTGTCATTCAGCACCATCTACTATCCAAGTGCAGAGACCAACATGCTCGGTTCCACCTTCAGCGAGGCACCTCCGCCCTGGCCTTCAGGGCCATCTACTATCCAAGTACAGAGACCAACGTATTCGGTCCCGTCTCCACCAATGCACCTCAGGCCTGGCCTTCAGCACCATCTACTATCCAAGTACAGAGACCAACGTACTCGGTCCCGTCTTCACCAATGCACCTCAGTCCTGGCCTTCAGGATCATTTACTATCCAAGTACAGAGACCAACATGCTCGGTTCCACCTCCAGCGAGGCACCTCCGCCATGGCCTTCAGGGCCATCTACTATACAAGTACAGAGACCAACGTATTCGGTCCCGTCTCCACCAATGCACCTCAGTCCTCGCCTGCAGGACCACCTACTATCCAAGTACCAAGACCAACATACTCGGTCCCGTCTCCACCAATGTACCTCAGTCCTGGCCTTCAGTACCATCTACTATCCAAGTACAGAGACCAACGTACTCAGTCCCGTCTCCAACAATGCACCTCAGTCCTGGTCTTCAGTATCATCTACTATCCAAGTACAGAGACCAACGTACTTGGTCCCGCCTCCACCTATGCACCTCAGTCCTGGCCTAAAAGACCATCTACTATCCAAGTACCGAGACCAACGTACTCGGTCCCACCTCCACCAATGCCCCTCAGTCCTGGTCTACAAGACCATTTACTATTCAAGTACAGAGACCAACATACTCGGTCCCGTCTCCACCAATGCACCTCAGTCCTGCCCTTCAGTACGATCTACTATCCAAGTACCTAGACCAACGTACTCGATCCCGCCTCCACCAATGCACCTCAGTCCTGGCCTGCAGGACCACCTACTAGCCAAGTACTGAGACCAATGTACTCGGTACCGCCTCCACCAATGCACCTCAGTCCTGGCCTTCAGTACCATCTACTATCCAAGTACCTAGACCAACGTACTCGGTCCCGCCTCTACCAATGCACCACACTCCTGGCCTGCAGGAACACCTACTATCCAAGTACAGAAACCAACGTACTCGGTCCCGCCTCCACCAATGCCCCTCAGTCCCGGCCTACAAGACCATCTACTATCCAAGTACAGAGACCAACGTACTCGGTCCCGTCTCCACCAATGCACCTCAGTCCTGGCCTTCAGTACCATCTACTATCCAAGTACAGAGACCAACGTACTCGGTCCCGTCTCCACCAATGCACCTCAGGCTTGGCCTTCAGTACCATCTACTATCCAAGTACAAAGACCGACGTACTCGGTCCCGCCTCCACCAATGTACCTCAGTCCTGGCCTTCAGGAGCATCTACTATTCAAGTACAGAGACCGACATACTCGGTCCCACCTCTACCAATGCACCTCAGGCCTGGCCTTCAGTACCATCTACTATCCAAGTACTGATACCAATTTACTCAGTCCCGCCTCCACCAATGCACGTCAGTCCTGGCCTTCAGCACCATCTACTATCCAAGTACAGAGACCAACGTACTCGGTCCCACCTCCACCAATGCACCTCAGTCCTGGCCTTCACCACCATCTACTATCCAAGTACCGAGACCAACGTACTCGCTCCCACCTCCACCAATGCACCTCAGGCCTGGCCTTCAGCACCATCTACTATCCAAGTACCGAGACCAACGTACTCTGTCCCACCTCCACCAATGCACCTCAGGCCTGGCCTTCAGTACCATCTACTATCCAAGTACCGAGACCAACGTACTCGGTCCTGTCTCCACCAATGCACCTCATCCCTGGCCTTCAGCACCAGCTACTATCCAAGTACAGAGACCAACGTACTCTGTCCCACCTCTACCAATGCACCTCAGTCCTGGCCTTCAGTACCATCTAGTATCCAAGTACAGAGACCAACGTACTCGGTCCCGCCTCCAACAATGCACCTCAGTCCTGGCCTTCTGTACCATCTACTATCCAAGTACAGAGTGAGTACCCGCCTCCAGCAATGCACCTCAGGCCTGGCCTTCAGCACCATCTACTATCCAAGTACAGAGACCAACGTACTCGTTCCCGTCTCCACCAATGCACCTCAGTCCTGGCCTTCAGGACCATCTACCAATTAAGTACAGAGACCACCGTACTCTGTCCCTTCTCCACCAATGCACCTCAGTGCTGGCCCTCAGTACCATCTTCTATCCAAGTACAGAGACCAACGTACTCTGTCCCACCTCCACCAATGCACCTCAGTACTGGCTTTCAGGACCATCTACTATCCAAGTACAGAGACCGACATACTCGGTCCCACCTTTGTCAATGCACCTCAGTCCAGGCCTGCAGGACCATCCACTATCCAAGTAAAGAGACCAACGTTCTCGGTCCCACCTCCACAAGTGCACCTCAGGCCTGGCCTTCAGTGCCATCTACTATCCAAGTGCAGAGACCAACGTACTCGGTCCCGTCTCCACCAGTGCACCTCAGGGCTCGCCTTCAGGACCATCTACTATCCAAGTACAGAGACCAACGTACTTGGTCCCGTCTCCACCAATGCACCTCAGTCTTGGCCTTCAGTACCATCTACTATCCAAGTACAGAGACCGACGTACTCGGTCCCGTCTCCACAAATGCACCTCAGGGCTGGCCTTCAGTACCATCTACAATCCAAGTACAGAGACCAACATACTCTATCCCACCTCCACCAATGTACCTCACGCCTGGCATTCAGCACCATCTACTATCCAAGTGCAGAGACCAACATGCTCGGTTCCACCTTCAGCGAGGCACCTCCGCCCTGGCCTTCAGGGCCATCTACTATCCAAGTACAGAGACCAACGTATTCGGTCCCGTCTCCACCAATGCACCTCAGGCCTGGCCTTCAGCACCATCTACTATCCAAGTACAGAGACCAACGTACTCGGTCCCGTCTTCACCAATGCACCTCAGTCCTGGCCTTCAGGATCATTTACTATCCAAGTACAGAGACCAACATGCTCGGTTCCACCTCCAGCGAGGCACCTCCGCCATGGCCTTCAGGGCCATCTACTATACAAGTACAGAGACCAACGTATTCGGTCCCGTCTCCACCAATGCACCTCAGTCCTCGCCTGCAGGACCACCTACTATCCAAGTACCAAGACCAACATACTCGGTCCCGTCTCCACCAATGTACCTCAGTCCTGGCCTTCAGTACCATCTACTATCCAAGTACAGAGACCAACGTACTCAGTCCCGTCTCCACCAATGCACCTCAGTCCTGGTCTTCAGTACCATCTACTATCCAAGTACAGAGACCAACGTACTTGGTCCCGCCTCCACCTATGCACCTCAGTCCTGGCCTAAAAGACCATCTACTATCCAAGTACCGAGACCAACGTACTCGGTCCCACCTCCACCAATGCCCCTCAGTCCTGGTCTACAAGACCATTTACTATTCAAGTACAGAGACCAACATACTCGGTCCCGTCTCCACCAATGCACCTCAGTCCTGCCCTTCAGTACGATCTACTATCCAAGTACCTAGACCAACGTACTCGATCCCGCCTCCACCAATGCACCTCAGTCCTGGCCTGCAGGACCACCTACTAGCCAAGTACTGAGACCAATGTACTCGGTACCGCCTCCACCAATGCACCTCAGTCCTGGCCTTCAGTACCATCTACTATCCAAGTACCTAGACCAACGTACTCGGTCCCGCCTCTACCAATGCACCACACTCCTGGCCTGCAGGAACACCTACTATCCAAGTACAGAAACCAACGTACTCGGTCCCGCCTCCACCAATGCCCCTCAGTCCCGGCCTACAAGACCATCTACTATCCAAGTACAGAGACCAACGTACTCGGTCCCGTCTCCACCAATGCACCTCAGTCCTGGCCTTCAGTACCATCTACTATCCAAGTACAGAGACCAACGTACTCGGTCCCGTCTCCACCAATGCACCTCAGGCTTGGCCTTCAGTACCATCTACTATCCAAGTACAAAGACCGACGTACTCGGTCCCGCCTCCACCAATGTACCTCAGTCCTGGCCTTCAGGAGCATCTACTATTCAAGTACAGAGACCGACATACTCGGTCCCACCTCTACCAATGCACCTCAGGCCTGGCCTTCAGTACCATCTACTATCCAAGTACTGATACCAATTTACTCAGTCCCGCCTCCACCAATGCACGTCAGTCCTGGCCTTCAGCACCATCTACTATCCAAGTACAGAGACCAACGTACTCGGTCCCACCTCCACCAATGCACCTCAGTCCTGGCCTTCACCACCATCTACTATCCAAGTACCGAGACCAACGTACTCGCTCCCACCTCCACCAATGCACCTCAGGCCTGGCCTTCAGCACCATCTACTATCCAAGTACCGAGACCAACGTACTCTGTCCCACCTCCACCAATGCACCTCAGGCCTGGCCTTCAGTACCATCTACTATCCAAGTACCGAGACCAACGTACTCGGTCCTGTCTCCACCAATGCACCTCATCCCTGGCCTTCAGCACCAGCTACTATCCAAGTACAGAGACCAACGTACTCTGTCCCACCTCTACCAATGCACCTCAGTCCTGGCCTTCAGTACCATCTAGTATCCAAGTACAGAGACCAACGTACTCGGTCCCGCCTCCAACAATGCACCTCAGTCCTGGCCTTCTGTACCATCTACTATCCAAGTACAGAGTGAGTACCCGCCTCCAGCAATGCACCTCAGGCCTGGCCTTCAGCACCATCTACTATCCAAGTACAGAGACCAACGTACTCGTTCCCGTCTCCACCAATGCACCTCAGTCCTGGCCTTCAGGACCATCTACCAATTAAGTACAGAGACCACCGTACTCTGTCCCTTCTCCACCAATGCACCTCAGTGCTGGCCCTCAGTACCATCTTCTATCCAAGTACAGAGACCAACGTACTCTGTCCCACCTCCACCAATGCACCTCAGTACTGGCTTTCAGGAGCATCTACTATCCAAGTACAGAGACCGACATACTCGGTCCCACCTTTGTCAATGCACCTCAGTCCAGGCCTGCAGGACCATCCACTATCCAAGTAAAGAGACCAACGTTCTCGGTCCCACCTCCACAAGTGCACCTCAGGCCTGGCCTTCAGTGCCATCTACTATCCAAGTGCAGAGACCAACGTACTCGGTCCCGTCTCCACCAGTGCACCTCAGGGCTCGCCTTCAGGACCATCTACTATCCAAGTACAGAGACCAACGTACTTGGTCCCGTCTCCACCAATGCACCTCAGTCTTGGCCTTCAGTACCATCTACTATCCAAGTACAGAGACCGACGTACTCGGTCCCGTCTCCACAAATGCACCTCAGGGCTGGCCTTCAGTACCATCTACAATCCAAGTACAGAGACCAACATACTCTATCCCACCTCCACCAATGTACCTCACGCCTGGCATTCAGCACCATCTACTATCCAAGTGCAGAGACCAACATGCTCGGTTCCACCTTCAGCGAGGCACCTCCGCCCTGGCCTTCAGGGCCATCTACTATCCAAGTACAGAGACCAACGTATTCGGTCCCGTCTCCACCAATGCACCTCAGGCCTGGCCTTCAGCACCATCTACTATCCAAGTACAGAGACCAACGTACTCGGTCCCGTCTTCACCAATGCACCTCAGTCCTGGCCTTCAGGATCATTTACTATCCAAGTACAGAGACCAACATGCTCGGTTCCACCTCCAGCGAGGCACCTCCGCCATGGCCTTCAGGGCCATCTACTATACAAGTACAGAGACCAACGTATTCGGTCCCGTCTCCACCAATGCACCTCAGTCCTCGCCTGCAGGACCACCTACTATCCAAGTACCAAGACCAACATACTCGGTCCCGTCTCCACCAATGTACCTCAGTCCTGGCCTTCAGTACCATCTACTATCCAAGTACAGAGACCAACGTACTCAGTCCCGTCTCCACCAATGCACCTCAGTCCTGGTCTTCAGTACCATCTACTATCCAAGTACAGAGACCAACGTACTTGGTCCCGCCTCCACCTATGCACCTCAGTCCTGGCCTAAAAGACCATCTACTATCCAAGTACCGAGACCAACGTACTCGGTCCCACCTCCACCAATGCCCCTCAGTCCTGGTCTACAAGACCATTTACTATTCAAGTACAGAGACCAACATACTCGGTCCCGTCTCCACCAATGCACCTCAGTCCTGCCCTTCAGTACGATCTACTATCCAAGTACCTAGACCAACGTACTCGATCCCGCCTCCACCAATGCACCTCAGTCCTGGCCTACAGGACCACCTACTAGCCAAGTACTGAGACCAATGTACTCGGTACCGCCTCCACCAATGCACCTCAGTCCTGGCCTTCAGTACCATCTACTATCCAAGTACCTAGACCAACGTACTCGGTCCCGCCTCTACCAATGCACCACACTCCTGGCCTGCAGGAACACCTACTATCCAAGTACAGAAACCAACGTACTCGGTCCCGCCTCCACCAATGCCCCTCAGTCCTGGCCTACAAGACCATCTACTATCCAAGTACAGAGACCAACGTACTCGGTCCCACCTCCACCAATGCACCTCAGTCCTGGCCTTCACCACCATCTACTATCCAAGTACCGAGACCAACGTACTCGCTCCCACCTCCACCAATGCACCTCAGGCCTGGCCTTCAGCACCATCTACTATCCAAGTACCGAGACCAACGTACTCTGTCCCACCTCCACCAATGCACCTCAGGCCTGGCCTTCAGCACCGTCTACTATCCAAGTACAGAGACCAACGCACTCGGTCCCATCTCCACCAATGCACCTCATCCCTGGCCTTCAGCACCAGCTACTATCCAAGTACAGAGACCAACGTACTCTGTCCCACCTCTACCAATGCACCTCAGTCCTGGCCTTCAGTACCATCTAGTATCCAAGTACAGAGACCAACGTACTCGGTCCCGCCTCCACCAATGCACCTCAGTCCTGGCCTTCTGTACCATCTACTATCCAAGTACAGAGTGAGTACCCGCCTCCACCAATGCACCTCAGGCCTGGCCTTCAGCACCATCTACTATCCAAGTACAGAGACCAACGTACTCGTTCCCGTCTCCACCAATGCACCTCAGTCCTGGCCTTCAGGACCATCTACCAATTAAGTACAGAGACCACCGTACTCTGTCCCTTCTCCACCAATGCACCTCAGTGCTGGCCCTCAGTACCATCTTCTATCCAAGTACAGAGACCAACGTACTCTGTCCCACCTCCACCAATGCACCTCAGTACTGGCTTTCAGGACCATCTACTATCCAAGTACAGAGACCGACATACTCGGTCCCACCTTTGTCAATGCACCTCAGTCCAGGCGTGCAGGACCATCCACTATCCAAGTAAAGAGACCAACGTACTCGGTCCCGTCTCCACAGTGCACCTCAGGGCTGGCCTTCAGGACCATCTACTATCCAAGTGCAGAGACCAACGTACTCGGTCCCGTCTCCACAGTGCACCTCAGGGCTGGCCTTCAGGACCATCTACTATCCAAGTGCAGAGACCAACGTACTCGGTCCCGTCTCCACAGTGCACCTCAGGGCTGGCCTTCAGGACCATCTACTATCCAAGTGCAGAGACCAACGTACTCGGTCCCGTCTCCACCAGTGCACCTCAGTCCTGGCCTTCAGTACCATCTACTATCCAAGTACAGAGACCGACGTACTCCTTCCCGTCTCCACAAATGCACCTCAGGGCTGGCCTTCAGTACCATCTACAATCCAAGTACAGAGACCAACATACTCTATCCCACCTCCACCAATGTACCTCACGCCTGTCATTCAGCACCATCTACTATCCAAGTGCAGAGACCAACATGCTCGGTTCCACCTTCAGCGAGGCACCTCCGCCCTGGCCTTCAGGGCCATCTACTATCCAAGTACAGAGACCAACGTATTCGGTCCCGTCTCCACCAATGCACCTCAGGCCTGGCCTTCAGCACCATCTACTATCCAAGTACAGAGACCAACGTACTCGGTCCCGTCTTCACCAATGCACCTCAGTCCTGGCCTTCAGGATCATTTACTATCCAAGTACAGAGACCAACATGCTCGGTTCCACCTCCAGCGAGGCACCTCCGCCATGGCCTTCAGGGCCATCTACTATACAAGTACAGAGACCAACGTATTCGGTCCCGTCTCCACCAATGCACCTCAGTCCTCGCCTGCAGGACCACCTACTATCCAAGTACCAAGACCAACATACTCGGTCCCGTCTCCACCAATGTACCTCAGTCCTGGCCTTCAGTACCATCTACTATCCAAGTACAGAGACCAACGTACTCAGTCCCGTCTCCACCAATGCACCTCAGTCCTGGTCTTCAGTACCATCTACTATCCAAGTACAGAGACCAACGTACTTGGTCCCGCCTCCACCTATGCACCTCAGTCCTGGCCTAAAAGACCATCTACTATCCAAGTACCGAGACCAACGTACTCGGTCCCACCTCCACCAATGCCCCTCAGTCCTGGTCTACAAGACCATTTACTATTCAAGTACAGAGACCAACATACTCGGTCCCGTCTCCACCAATGCACCTCAGTCCTGCCCTTCAGTACGATCTACTATCCAAGTACCTAGACCAACGTACTCGATCCCGCCTCCACCAATGCACCTCAGTCCTGGCCTACAGGACCACCTACTAGCCAAGTACTGAGACCAATGTACTCGGTACCGCCTCCACCAATGCACCTCAGTCCTGGCCTTCAGTACCATCTACTATCCAAGTACCTAGACCAACGTACTCGGTCCCGCCTCTACCAATGCACCACACTCCTGGCCTGCAGGAACACCTACTATCCAAGTACAGAAACCAACGTACTCGGTCCCGCCTCCACCAATGCCCCTCAGTCCTGGCCTACAAGACCATCTACTATCCAAGTACAGAGACCAACGTACTCGGTCCCGTCTCCACCAATGCACCTCAGTCCTGGCCTTCAGGAGCATCTGCTATCCAAGTACAGAGACCAACGTACTCAGTCCCCCCTCTACCAATGCACCTCAGTCCTGACCATTAGTATCATCTACTATCCAAGTACCGAGACCAACGTACTCGGTCCCGCCTCCACCAATGCACCTCAGTCCAGGCCTACAAGACCATCTACTATCCAAGTACGGAGACCAATGTACTTGGTCCCGTCTCCACCAATGCACCTAAGTCCTGCCCTTCAGTACGATCTACTATCCAAGTACCTAGACCAACGTACTCAATCCCGCCTCCACCAATGCACCTCAGTCCTGGCCTGCAGGACCACCTACTATCCAAGTACTGAGACCAATGTACTCGGTCCCGCCTCCACCAATGCACCTCAGTCCTGGCCTACAAGACCATCTACTATCCAAGTACAGAGACCAACATACTCGGTCCCGTCTCCACCAATGTACCTCAGTCCTGGCCTTCAGTTCCATCTACTATCCAAGTACAGAGACCAAGGTACTCAGTCCCGTCTCCACCAATGCACCTCAGTCCTGGCCTTCAGTACCATCTACTATGCAAGTACAGAGACCAACGTACTCGGTCCCGCCTCCACCTATGCACCTCAGTCCTGGCCTACAAGACCATCTACTATCCAAGTACCGAGACCAACGTACTCGGTCCCACCTCCACCAATGCCCCTCAGTCCTGGTCTACAAGACCATTTACTATTCAAGTACAGAGACCAACATACTCGGTCCCGTCTCCACCAATGCACCTCAGTCCTGCCCTTCAGTACGATCTACTATCCAAGTACCTAGACCAACGTACTCGATCCCGCCTCCACAAATGCACCTCAGTCCTGGCCTGCAGGACCACCTACTATCCAAGTACTGAGACCAATGTACTCGGTCCCGCCTCCACCAATGCACCTCAGTCCTGGCCTGCAAGACCATCTACTATCCAAGTACAGAGACCAAAGTATCGGTCACGTCTCCATCAATGCACCTAAGTCCTGGCCTTCAGGACCACTTACTATCCAAGTACAGAGTCCAATGTACTCTGTCCCAACTCCACCAATGCACCTCAGGCCTGGCCTTCAGGACCATCTACTATCTAAGTACAGAGACCAACATGCTCGGTTCCACCTCCAGCGAGGCACCTCCGCCCTGGCCTTCAGGACCATCTACTATCCAAATACAGAGACCAACGTACTCAGTTCCGTCTACACCAAAGCACCTCGGGTCTGGCCTTCAGGACCATCTACTATCCAAGTACAGAGACCACCGTACTCGGTCCCACCTCCACCAATGCACATCAGGCCTGGCCTTCAGGACCATCTACTATCCAAGTACAGAGACCAACATGCTCGGTTCCACCTCCAGCGAGGCACCTCCGCCCTGGCCTTCAGGACCATCTACTATCCAAGTAAAGAAACCAACGTACTCGGTCCAGTTTTGACCAATGCACCTCAGTCCTGGGCTTCAGCGCCATCTACTATTCAAGTACAGAGACCAACGTACTCGGTCCATTCTCCACGAATGCACCTCGGTCCTGGCCTTCAGCACCATCTACTATCCAAGTACCTAGACCAACGTACTCGGTCCCGTCTGCACCAATGCACCTCGGTTCTGGCCTTCAGCACCATCTACTATCCAAGTACAGAGCCCAATGTACTCAGTCCCGTCTCCACCACTGCACCTCGGTCCTGGCCTTAAGTACCATCTACTATCCAAGTACAGAGACCACAGTACTCGGTGCCGTCCCCACCAATGCACCTCAGCCCTGGTCTTCAGTACCATCTACTATCCAAGTATAGAGACCAACCTACTCGGTCCCGCCTCAACCAATGCACCTCTGTCCTGGCCTTCAGTACCATCTACTATCCAAGTACAGAGACCAATGTACTCGGTCCCGCCTCCACCATTGCACCTCGGTCCTGGCCTTCAGTACCATCTACTATCCAAATACAGAGTGAGTACCCGCCTCCACCAATGCACCTCAGGCCTGGCCTTCAGCACCATCTACTATCCAAGTACAGATACCAACGTACTCGCTCCCGTCTCCACCAATGCACCTCAGTCCTGGCCTTCAGGACCATCTACTAACCAAGTACAGAGACCGACGTACTCGGTCCCACCTTTGTCAATGCACCTCAGTCCTGGCCTGCAGGACTATCGACTATCCAATTACAGAGACCAACGTACTCGATCCCGTCTCGACCAATGCACCTCAGTCCTGGCCTTCAGTACCATCTACTATTCAAGTAGAGAGACCAACGTACTCGGTCCCGCCTCCACCGGTGCACCTCAGGCCTGGCCTTCAGGACCATCTACTATCCAAGTACAGAGACCAACGTACTCGGTCCCGTCTCCATCAGTGCACCTCAGGCCTGGCCTTCAGGACCATCTACTATCCAAGTACAGAGACCAACGTACTCGGTCCCGTCTCCACCAGTGCACCTCAGGGCTGGCCTTCAGGACCATCTACTATCCAAGTACAGAGACCAACGTACTCGGTCCCGTCTCCACCAATGCACCTCAGTCCTGGCCTTCAGTACCATCTACTATCCAAGTACAGAGACCAACGTATTCGGTCCCGTCTCCACCAATGCACCTCAGGCTTGGCCTTCAGTACCATCTACTATCCAAGTACAAAGACCGACATACTCGGTCCCGCCTCCACCAATGCACCTCAGTCCTGGCCTTCAGGAGCATCTACTATTCAAGTACAGAGACCGACATACTCGGTCCCACCTCCACCAATGCACCTCAGGCCTGGCCTTCAGTACCATCTACTATCCAAGTACTGATACCAATTTACTCGGTCCCGCCTCCACCAATGCACCTCAGTACTGGCCTTCAGCACCATCTACTCTCCAAGTACAGAGACCAAGGTACTCAGTCCCACCTCCACCAATGCACCTCAGTCCTGGCCTTCACCACCATCTACTGTCCAAGTACCGAGACCAACGTACTCGGTCCCACCTCCACCAATGCACCTCAGGCCTGGCCTTCAGCACCATCTACTATCCAAGTGCAGAGACCAACGTACTCTGTCCCACCTCCACCAATGCACCTCAGGCCTGGCCTTCAGCACCGTCTACTATCCAAGTACAGAGACCAACGCACTCGGTCCCATCTTCACCAATTCACCTCAGTCCTGGCCTTCAGTACCATCTACTATCCAAGTACCGAGACCAACGTACTCAGTCCTGTCTCCACCAATGCACCTCATCCCTGGCCTTCAGCACCAGCTACTATCCAAGTACAGAGACCAACGTACTCTGTCCCACCTCTACCAATGCACCTCAGTCCTGGCCTTCAGTACCATCTACTATTCAAGTACAGAGACCAACGTACTCAGTCCCGCCTCCACCAAAGCACCTCGGTCCTGGCCTTCGGTACCATCTACTATCCAAGTACCAAGACCAACGTACTCGGTCCCGCCTCCACCAATGCACCTCAGTCCTGGCCTACAAGACCATCTACTATCCAAGTACAGAGACCAACGTACTCGGTCCCGTCTTCACCAATGCACCTAAGTCCTGGCCTTCAGGACCACTTACTATCCAAGTACAGAGGCCAATGTACTCTGTCCCAACTCCACCAATGCACCTCAGGCCTGGCCTTCAGGACCATCTACTATCTAAGTACAGAGACCAACATGCTCGGTTCCACCTCCAGCGAGGCACCTCCGCCCTGGCCTTCAGGACCATCTACTATCCAAATACAGAGACCAACGTACTCAGTTCCGTCTACACCAATGCACCTCGGGTCTGGCCTTCAGGACCATCTACTATCCAAGTACAGAGACCACCGTACTCGGTCCCACCTCCACCAATGCACATCAGGCCTGGCCTTCAGGACCATCTACTATCCAAGTACAGAGACCAACATGCTCGCTTCCACCTCCAGCGAGGCACCTCCGTCCTGGCCTTCAGGACCATCTACTATACAAGTACAGAAACCAACGTACTCGGTCCAGTTTTGACCAATGCACCTCAGTCCTGGGCTTCAGCGCCATCTACTATTCAAGTACAGAGACCAACGTACTCGGTGTCGTCTCCACCAATGCACCTCGGTCCTGGCCTTCAGCACCATCTACTATCCAAGTACCTAGACCAACGTACTCGGTCCCGTCTGCACCAATGCACCTCGGTTCTGGCCTTCAGCACCATCTACTATCCAAGTACAGAGCCCAATGTACTCAGTCCCGTCTCCACCACTGCACCTCGGTCCTGGCCTTAAGTACCATCTACTATCCAAGTACAGAGACCACCGTACTCGGTCCCGTCCCCACCAATGCACCTCAGCCCTGGTCTTCAGTACCATCTACTATCCAAGTATAGAGACCAACGTACTCGGTCCCGCCTCCACCAATGCACCTCTGTCCTGGCCTTCAGTACCATCTACTATCCAAGTACAGAGACCAATGTACTCGGTCCCGCCTCCACCATTGCACCTCGGTCCTGGCCTTCAGTACCATCTACTATCCAAGTACAGAGTGAGTACCCGCCTCCACCAATGCACCTCAGGCCTGGCCTTCAGCACCATCTACTATCCAAGTACAGATACCAACGTACTCGCTCCCGTCTCCACGAATGCACCTCAGTCCTGGCCTTCAGGACCATCTACTAACCAAGTACAGAGACCGACGTACTCGGTCCCACCTTTGTCAATGCACCTCAGTCCTGGCCTGCAGGACTATCGACTATCCAATTACAGAGACCAACGTACTCGATCCCGTCTCGACCAATGCACCTCAGTCCTGGCCTTCAGTACCATCTACTATTCAAGTAGAGAGACCAACGTACTCGGTCCCGCCTCCACCGGTGCACCTCAGGCCTGGCCTTCAGGACCATCTACTATCCAAGTACAGAGACCAACGTACTCGGTCCCGTCTCCATCAGTGCACCTCAGGCCTGGCCTTCAGGACCATCTACTATCCAAGTACAGAGACCAACGTCCACGGTCCCGTCTCCACCAGTGCACCTCAGGGCTGGCCTTCAGGACCATCTACTATCCAAGTACAGAGACCAACGTACTTGGTCCCGTCTCCACCAATGCACCTAAGTCCTGCCCTTCAGTACGATCTACTATCCAAGTACCTAGACCAACGTACTCAATCCCGCCTCCACCAATGCACCTCAGTCCTGGCCTGCAGGACCACCTACTATCCAAGTACTGAGACCAATGTACTCGGTCCCGCCTCCACCAATGCACCTCAGTCCTGGCCTACAAGACCATCTACTATCCAAGTACAGAGACCAACATACTCGGTCCCGTCTCCACCAATGTACCTCAGTCCTGGCCTTCAGTACCATCTACTATCCAAGTACAGAGACCAACGTACTCAGTCCCGTCTCCACCAATGCACCTCAGTCCTGGCCTTCAGTACCATCTACTATCCAATTACAGAGACCAACGTACTCGGTCCCGCCTCCACCTATGCACCTCAGTGCTGGCCTACAAGAGCATCTACTATCCAAGTACCGAGACCAACGTACTCGGTCCCACCTCCACCAATGCCCCTCAGTCCTGGTCTACAAGACCATTTACTATTCAAGTACAGAGACCAACATACTCGGTCCCGTCTCCACCAATGCACCTCAGTCCTGCCCTTCAGTACGATCTACTATCCAAGTACCTAGACCAACGTACTCGATCCCGCCTCCACAAATGCACCTCAGTCCTGGCCTGCAGGACCACCTACTATCCAAGTACTGAGACCAATGTACTCGGTCCCGCCTCCACCAATGCACCTCAGTCCTGGTCTGCAAGACCATCTACTATCCAAGTACAGAGACCAAAGTATCGGTCACGTCTCCATCAATGCACCTAAGTCCTGGCCTTCAGGACCACTTACTATCCAAGTACAGAGTCCAATGTACTCTGTCCCAACTCCACCAATGCAACTCAGGCCTGGCCTTCAGGACCATCTACTATCCAAATACAGAGACCAACGTACTCAGTTCCGTCTACACCAAAGCACCTCGGGTCTGGCCTTCAGGACCATCTACTATCCAAGTACAGAGACCACCGTACTCGGTCCCACCTCCACCAATGCACATCAGGCCTGGCCTTCAGGACCATCTACTATCCAAGTACAGAGACCAACATGCTCGGTTCCACCTCCAGCGAGGCACCTCCGCCCTGGCCTTCAGGACCATCTACTATCCAAGTAAAGAAACCAACGTACTCGGTCCAGTTTTGACCAATGCACCTCAGTCCTGGGCTTCAGCGCCATCTACTATTCAAGTACAGAGACCAACGTACTCGGTCCATTCTCCACGAATGCACCTCGGTCCTGGCCTTCAGCACCATCTACTATCCAAGTACCTAGACCAACGTACTCGGTCCCGTCTGCACCAATGCACCTCGGTTCTGGCCTTCAGCACCATCTACTATCCAAGTACAGAGCCCAATGTACTCAGTCCCGTCTCCACCACTGCACCTCGGTCCTGGCCTTAAGTACCATCTACTATCCAAGTACAGAGACCACAGTACTCGGTGCCGTCCCCACCAATGCACCTCAGCCCTGGTCTTCAGTACCATCTACTATCCAAGTATAGAGACCAACCTACTCGGTCCCGCCTCAACCAATGCACCTCTGTCCTGGCCTTCAGTACCATCTACTATCCAAGTACAGAGACCAATGTACTCGGTCCCGCCTCCACCATTGCACCTCGGTCCTGGCCTTCAGTACCATCTACTATCCAAGTACAGAGTGAGTACCCGCCTCCACCAATGCACCTCAGGCCTGGCCTTCAGCACCATCTACTATCCAAGTACAGATACCAACGTACTCGCTCCCGTCTCCACCAATGCACCTCAGTCCTGGCCTTCAGGACCATCTACTAACCAAGTACAGAGACCGATGTTCGGTCCCACCTTTGTCAATGCACCTCAGTCCTGGCCTGCAGGACTATCGACTATCCAATTACAGAGACCAACGTACTCGATCCCGTCTCGACCAATGCACCTCAGTCCTGGCCTTCAGTACCATCTACTATTCAAGTAGAGAGACCAACGTACTCGGTCCCGCCTCCACCGGTGCACCTCAGGCCTGGCCTTCAGGACCATCTACTATCCAAGTACAGAGACCAACGTACTCGGTCCCGTCTCCATCAGTGCACCTCAGGCCTGGCCTTCAGGACCATCTACTATCCAAGTACAGAGACCAACGTACTCGGTCCCGTCTCCACCAGTGCACCTCAGGGCTGGCCTTCAGGACCATCTACTATCCAAGTACAGAGACCAACGTACTCGGTCCCGTCTCCACCAATGCACCTCAGTCCTGGCCTTCAGTACCATCTACTATCCAAGTACAGAGACCAACGTATTCGGTCCCGTCTCCACCAATGCACCTCAGGCTTGGCCTTCAGTACCATCTACTATCCAAGTACAAAGACCGACATACTCGGTCCCGCCTCCACCAATGCACCTCAGTCCTGGCCTTCAGGAGCATCTACTATTCAAGTACAGAGACCGACATACTCGGTCCCACCTCCACCAATGCACCTCAGGCCTGGCCTTCAGTACCATCTACTATCCAAGTACTGATACCAATTTACTCGGTCCCGCCTCCACCAATGCACCTCAGTACTGGCCTTCAGCACCATCTACTCTCCAAGTACAGAGACCAAGGTACTCAGTCCCACCTCCACCAATGCACCTCAGTCCTGGCCTTCACCACCATCTACTGTCCAAGTACCGAGACCAACGTACTCGGTCCCACCTCCACCAATGCACCTCAGGCCTGGCCTTCAGCACCATCTACTATCCAAGTGCCGAGACCAACGTACTCTGTCCCACCTCCACCAATGCACCTCAGGCCTGGCCTTCAGCACCGTCTACTATCCAAGTACAGAGACCAACGCACTCGGTCCCATCTTCACCAATTCACCTCAGTCCTGGCCTTCAGTACCATCTACTATCCAAGTACCGAGACCAACGTACTCAGTCCTGTCTCCACCAATGCACCTCATCCCTGGCCTTCAGCACCAGCTACTATCCAAGTACAGAGACCAACGTACTCAGTCCCGCCTCCACCAATGCACCTCGGTCCTGGCCTTCGGTACCATCTACTATCCAAGTACCAAGACCAACGTACTCGGTCCCGCCTCCACCAATGCACCTCAGTCCTGGCCTACAAGACCATCTACTATCCAAGTACAGAGACCAACGTACTCGGTCCCGTCTTCACCAATGCACCTAAGTCCTGGCCTTCAGGACCACTTACTATCCAAGTACAGAGGCCAATGTACTCTGTCCCAACTCCACCAATGCACCTCAGGCCTGGCCTTCAGGACCATCTACTATCTAAGTACAGAGACCAACATGCTCGGTTCCACCTCCAGCGAGGCACCTCCGCCCTGGCCTTCAGGACCATCTACTATCCAAATACAGAGACCAACGTACTCAGTTCCGTCTACACCAATGCACCTCGGGTCTGGCCTTCAGGACCATCTACTATCCAAGTACAGAGACCACCGTACTCGGTCCCACCTCCACCAATGCACATCAGGCCTGGCCTTCAGGACCATCTACTATCCAAGTACAGAGACCAACATGCTCGGTTCCACCTCCAGCGAGGCACCTCCGTCCTGGCCTTCAGGACCATCTACTATACAAGTACAGAAACCAACGTACTCGGTCCAGTTTTGACCAATGCACCTCAGTCCTGGGCTTCAGCGCCATCTACTATTCAAGTACAGAGACCAACGTACTCGGTCCCGTCTCCACCAATGCACCTCGGTCCTGGCCTTCAGCACCATCTACTATCCAAGTACCTAGACCAACGTACTCGGTCCCGTCTGCACCAATGCACCTCGGTTCTGGCCTTCAGCACCATCTACTATCCAAGTACAGAGCCCAATGTACTCAGTCCCGTCTCCACCACTGCACCTCGGTCCTGGCCTTAAGTACCATCTACTATCCAAGTACAGAGACCACCGTACTCGGTCCCGTCCCCACCAATGCACCTCAGCCCTGGTCTTCAGTACCATCTACTATCCAAGTATAGAGACCAACGTACTCGGTCCCGCCTCCACCAATGCACCTCAGGCCTGGCCTTCAGCACCATCTACTATCCAAGTACAGATACCAACGTACTCGCTCCCGTCTCCACCAATGCACCTCAGTCCTGGCCTTCAGGACCATCTACTAACCAAGTACAGAGACCGACGTACTCGGTCCCACCTTTGTCAATGCACCTCAGTCCTGGCCTGCAGGACTATCGACTATCCAATTACAGAGACCAACGTACTCGATCCCGTCTCGACCAATGCACCTCAGTCCTGGCCTTCAGTACCATCTACTATTCAAGTAGAGAGACCAACGTACTCGGTCCCGCCTCCACCGGTGCACCTCAGGCCTGGCCTTCAGGACCATCTACTATCGAAGTACAGAGACCAACGTACTCGGTCCCGTCTCCATCAGTGCACCTCAGGCCTGGCCTTCAGGACCATCTACTATCCAAGTACAGAGACCAACGTCCACGGTCCCGTCTCCACCAGTGCACCTCAGGGCTGGCCTTCAGGACCATCTACTATCCAAGTACAGAGACCAACGTACTCGGTCCCGTCTCCACCAATGCACCTCAGTCCTGGCCTTCAGTACCATCTACTATCCAAGTACAGAGACCAACGTATTCGGTCCCGTCTCCACCAATGCATCTCAGGCTTGGCCTTCAGTACCATCTACTATCCAAGTACAAAGACCGACATACTCGGTCCCGCCTCCACAAATGCACCTCAGTCCTGGCCTTCAGGAGCATCTACTATTCAAGTACAGAGACCGACATACTCGGTCCCACCTCCACCAATGCAACTCAGGCCTGGCCTTCAGTACCATCTACTATCCAAGTACTGATATCAATTTACTCGGTCCTGCCTCCACCAATGCACCTCAGTACTGGCCTTCAGCACCATCTACTCTCCAAGTACAGAGACCAAGGTACTCAGTCCCACCTCCACCAATGCACCTCAGTCCTGGCCTTCACCACCATCTACTATCCAAGTACCGAGACCAACGTACTCGGTCCCAACTCCACCAATGCACCTCAGGCCTGGACTTCAGCACCAATTACTATCCAAGTGCCGAGACCAACGTACTCTGTCCCACCTCCACCAATGCACCTCAGGCCTGGCCTTCAGCACCGTCTACTATCCAAGTACAGAGACCAACGCACTCGGTCCCATCTTCACCAATTCACCTCAGTCCTGGCCTTCAGTACCATCTACTATCCAAGTACCGAGACCAACGTACCTGGTCCTGTCTCCACCAATGCACCTCATCCCTGGCCTTCAGCACCAGCTACTATCCAAGTACAGAGACCAACGTACTCTGTCCCACCTCTACCAATGCACCTCAGTCCTGGCCTTCAGTACCATCTACTATTCAAGTAAAGAGACCAACGTACTCAGTCCCGCCTCCACCAATGCACCTCGGTCCTGGCCTTCGGTACCATCTACTATCCAAGTACAGAAACCAACGTACTCGGTCCCGCCTCCACCAATGCACCTCAGTCCTGGCCTTCTGTACCATCTACTATCCAAGTACAGAGTGAGTACCCGCCTCCACCAATGCACCTCAGGCCTGGCCTTCAGCACCATCTACTATCCAAGTACAGAGACCAACGTACTCGTTCCCGTCTCCACCAATGCACCTCAGTTCTGGCCTTCAGGACCATCTACCAATTAAGTACAGAGACCACCGTACTCGGTCCCGTCTCCACCAATGCACCTCAGTGCTGGCCCTCAGTACCATCTTCTATCCAAGTACAGAGACCAACGTACTCTGTCCCACCTCCACCAATGCACCTCAGTACTGGCTTTCAGGACCATCTACTATCCAAGTACAGAGACTGACATACTCGGTCCCACCTTTGTCAATGCACCTCAGTCCAGGCGTGCAGGACCATCTACTATCCAAGTACAGAGGCCAACGTACTCGGTCCCACCTCCACAAGTGCACCTCAGGCCTGGACTTCAGTACCATCTACTATCCAAGTGCAGAGACCAACGTACTGGGTCCCGTCTCCACCAGTGCACCTCAGGGCTGGCCTTCAGGACCATCTACTATCCAAGTACAGAGACCAACGTACTCGGTCCCATCTCCACCAATTCACCTCAGTCCTGGCCTTCAGTACCATCTACTATCCAAGTACAGAGACCGACGTACTCGGTCCCGTCTCCACCAATGCACCTCAGGTCTGGCCTTCAGTACCATCTACTATCCAAGTACAGAGACCAACGTACTCTGTCCCACCTCCACCAATATACCTCAGGCCTGGCATTCATCACTATCTACTATCCAAGTACAGAGACCAAAATGCTCGGTTCCACCTCCAGCGAGGCACCTCCGCCCTGGCCTTCAGGGCCATCTACTATCCAAGTACAGAGACCAATGTATTCGGTCCCGTCTCCACCAATGCCCCTCACGCGTGGCCTTCAGCACCATCTACTATCCAAGTACAGAGACCAACGTACTCGGTCCTGTCTTCACCAATGCACCTCAGTCCTGGCCTTCAGGATCATTTACTATCCAAGTACAGAGACCAACATGCTCGGTTCCACCTCCAGCAAGGCACCTCCGCCCTGACCTTCAGGGCCATCTACTATCCAAGTACAGAGACCAACGTATTCGGTCCCGTCTCCACCAATGCACCTCAGGCCTGGCCTTCAGCACCATCTACTATCCAAGTACAGAGACCAACGTACTTAGTCCCGCCTCCACCAATGCACCTCAGTGCTGGCCTTATTGAGCATCTACTATCCGAGTAAAGAGACCAACGTACTCGGTCCTGTCTCCACCAATGCACCTCAGTCCTGGCCTTCAGGACCATCTACTATGCAAGTACAGAGACCAACGTACTCGGTCCCTGCTCCACCAATGCACCTAAGTCCTGACCTTCAGGGCCATCTACTATGCAAGTACAGAGACCAACGTACTCCGTCCCGTCTCCACCAATGCCCCTCAGTCCTGGCCTTCTGTACCATCTACTATCCAAGTACAGAGTGAGTACCCGCCTCCACCAATGCACCTCAGGCCTGGCCTTCAGCACCATCTACTATCCAAGTACAGAGACCAACGTACTCGTTCCCGTCTCCACCAATGCACCTCAGTTCTGGCCTTCAGGACCATCTACCAATTAAGTACAGAGACCACCGTACTCGGTCCCGTCTCCACTAATGCACCTCAGTGCTGGCCCTCAGTACCATCTTCTATCCAAGTACAGAGACCAACGTACTCTGTCCCACCTCCACCAATGCACCTCAGTCCAGGCGTGCAGGACCATCTACTATCCAAGTACAGAGGCCAACGTACTCGGTCCCACCTCCACAAGTGCACCTCAGGCCTGGACTTCAGTACCATCTACTATCCAAGTGCAGAGACCAACGTACTGGGTCCCGTCTCCACCAGTGCACCTCAGGGCTGGCCTTCAGGACCATCTACTATCCAAGTACAGAGACCAACGTACTCGGTCCCATCTCCACCAATTCACCTCAGTCCTGGCCTTCAGTACCATCTACTATCCAAGTATAGAGACCGACGTACTCGGTCCCGTCTCCACCAATGCACCTCAGGTCTGGCCTTCAGTACCATCTACTATCCAAGTACAGAGACCAACGTACTCTGTCCCACCTCCACCAATGTACCTCAGGCCTGGCATTCATCACCATCTACTATCCAAGTACAGAGACCAAAATGCTCGGTTCCACCTCCAGCGAGGCACCTCCGCCCTGGCCTTCAGGGCCATCTACTATCCAAGTACAGAGACCAATGTATTCGGTCCCGACTCCACCAATGCCCCTCACGCGTGGCCTTCAGCACCATCTACTATCCAAGTACAGAGACCAACGTACTCGGTCCTGTCTTCACCAATGCACCTCAGTCCTGGCCTTCAGGATCATTTACTATCCAAGTACAGAGACCAACATGCTCGGTTCCACCTCCAGCAAGGCACCTCCGCCCTGACCTTCAGGGCCATCTACTATCCAAGTACAGAGACCAACGTATTCGGTCCCGTCTCCACCAATGCACCTCAGGCCTGGCCTTCAGCACCATCTACTATCCAAGTACAGAGACCAACGTACTTAGTCCCGCCTCCACCAATGCACCTCAGTGCTGGCCTTATTGAGCATCTACAATCCGAGTAAAGAGACCAACGTACTCGGTCCCGTCTCCACCAATGCACCTCAGTCCTGGCCTTCAGGACCATCTGCTATGCAAGTACAGAGACCAACGTACTCGGTCCCTGCTCCACCAATGCACCTAAGTCCTGACCTTCAGGGCCATCTACTATGCAAGTACAGAGACCAACGTACTCCGTCCCGTCTCCACCAATGCCCCTCGGTACTGGCCTTCAGGACCATCTACTATCCAAGTACAGAGACAAGCGTACTCGGTCCCGTCTCAACCAATGCACCACGGTCCTGGCCTTCAGGACCATCTACTATCCAAGTACAGAGACCAACGTACTCGGTCCCGTCTCCACCAATGCACCTCAGTCCTGGCCTTCAGGACCATCTACTATCCAAGTACAGAGACCAACGTACTCGGTCCCGTCTCCACCAATGCACCTCAGCCCTGGCCTTCAGGACCGTCTGCTATCCAAGTACAGAGACCAACGTACTCGGTCCCGTCTCCACCAATGCACCTCAGTCCTGGCCTTCAGGACCATCTACAATCCAAGTACAGAGACCAACGTACTCGGTCCCGTCTCCACCAATGCACCTCAGCCCTGGCCTTCAGGACCGTCTGCTATCCAAGTACAGAGACCAACGTACTCGGTCCCGTCTCCACCAATGCACCTCAGCCCTTGCCTACAGGAGCATCTATTATCCAAGTACAGAGACCAAAGTACTCGGTCCCACCTCTACCAATGCACCTCAGTCCAGGCCTGCAGGACCATCTACTATTCAAGTACAGAGGCCAACGTACTCGGTCCCACCTCCACAAGTGCACCTCAGGCCTGGCCTTCAGTACCATCTACTATCCAAGTGCAGAGACCAACGTACTGGGTCCCGTCTCCACCAATGCACCTCAGAGCTGGCCTTCAGTACCATCTACTATCCAAGTACAGAGACCAACGTACTCGGTCCTGTCTCCACGAATGCACCTCAGTCCTGGCCTTCAGTACCATCTACTATCCAAGTACAGAGACCAAAGTACTCTGTCCCACCTCCACCAATGTACCTCAGGCCTGGCATTCATCACCATCTACTATCCAAGTACAGAGACCAAAATGCTCGGTTCCACCTCCAGCGAGGCACCTCCGCCCTGGCCTTCAGGGCCATCTACTATCCAAGTACAGAGACCAACGTATTCGGTCCCGTCTCCACCAATGCCCCTCACGCGTGGCCTTCAGCACCATCTACTATCCAAGTACAGAGACCAACGTACTCGGTCCTGTCTTCACCAATGCACCTCAGTCCTGGCCTTCAGGATCATTTACTATCCAAGTACAGAGACCAACATGCTCGGTTCCACCTCCAGCAAGGCACCTCCGCCCTGACCTTCAGGGCCATCTACTATCCAAGTACAGAGACCAACGTATTCGGTCCCGTCTCCACCAATGCACCTCAGGCCTGGCCTTCAGCACCATCTACTATCCAAGTACAGAGACCAACGTACTTAGTCCCGCCTCCACCAATGCACCTCAGTGCTGGCCTTATTGAGCATCTACAATCCGAGTAAAGAGACCAACGTACTCGGTCCCGTCTCCACAAATGCACCTCAGTCCTGGCCTTCAGGACCATCTACTATGCAAGTACAGAGACCAACGTACTCGGTCCCTGCTCCACCAATGCACCTAAGTCCTGACCTTCAGGGCCATCTACTATGCAAGTACAGAGACCAACGTACTCCGTCCCGTCTCCACCAATGCCCCTCGGTACTGGCCTTCAGGACCATCTACTATCCAAGTACAGAGACAAGCGTACTCGGTCCCGTCTCCACCAATGCACCACGTTCCTGGCCTTCAGGACCATCTACTATCCAAGTACAGAGACCAACGTACTCGGTCCCGTCTCCACCAATGCACCTCAGCCCTGGCCTTCAGGACCATCTACTATCCAAGTACAGAGACCAACATACTCGGTCCCGTCTCCACCAATGCACCTCAGCCCTGGCCTTCAGGACCGTCTGCTATCCAAGTACAGAGACCAACGTACTCGGTCCCGTCTCCACCAATGCACCTCAGTCCTGGCCTTCAGGACCATCTACAATCCAAGTACAGAGACTAACGTACTCGGTCCCGTCTCCACCAATGCACCTCAGCCCTGGCCTTCAGGACCGTCTGCTATCCAAGTACAGAGACCAACGTACTCGGTCCCGTCTCCACCAATGCACCTCAGCCCTGGCCTACAGGAGCATCTATTATCCAAGTACAGAGACCAAAGTACTCGGTCCCACCTCTACCAATGCACCTCAGTCCAGGCCTGCAGGACCATCTACTATTCAAGAACAGAGGCCAACGTACTCGGTCCCACCTCCACAAGTGCACCTCAGGCCTTGCCTTCAGTACCATCTACTATCCAAGTGCAGAGACCAACGTACTGGGTCCCGTCTCCACCAATGCACCTCAGAGCTGGCCTTCAGTACCATCTACTATCCAAGTACAGAGACCAACGTACTCGGTCCTGTCTCCACCAATGCACCTCAGTCCTGGCCTTCAGTACCATCTACTATCCAAGTACAGAGACCAAAGTACTCTGTCCCACCTCCACCAATGTACCTCAGGCCTGGCATTCAGCACCATCTACTATCCAAGTACAGAGACCAACATGCTCGGTTCCACCTCCAGTGAGGCACCTCCGCCCTGGCCTTCAGGGCCATCTACTATCCAAGTACAGAGACCAACGTATTCGGTCCCGTCTCCACCAATGCACCTCAGGCGTGGCCTTCAGCACCATCTACTATCCAAGTACAGAGACCAACGTACTCAGTCCCGTCTTCACCAATGCACCTCAGTCCTGGCCTTCAGGATCATTTGCTATCCAAGTACAGAGACCAACATGCTCGCTTCCACCTCCAGCAAGGCACCTCCGCCCTGGCCTTCAGGGCCATCTACTATCCAAGTACAGAGACCAACGTATTCGGTCCCGTCTCCACCAATGCACCTCAGGCCTGGCCTTCAGCACCATCTACTATCCAAGTACAGAGACCAACGTACTTAGTCCTGCCTCCACCAATGCACCTCAGTGCTGGCCTTATTGAGCATCTACTATCCGAGTAAAGAGACCAACGTACTCGGTCCCGTCTCCCCCAATGCACCTCAGTCCTGGCCTTCAGGACCATCTACTATGCAAGTACAGAGACCAACGTACTCGGTCCCTGCCCCACCAATGCACCTAAGTCCTGACCTTCAGGGCCATCTACTATGCAAGTACAGAGACCAACGTACTCCGTCCCATCTCCACCAATGCCCCTCGGTCCTGGCCTTCAGGACCATCTACTATCCAAGTACAGAGACCAACGTACTAGGTCCCGTCTCCACCAATGCACCTCAGCCCTGGCCTTCAGGACCTTCTACTATCCAAGTTCAGAGACCAACGTACTCGGTCCCGTCTCCACCAATGCACCTCAGCCCTGGCCTTCACGACCGTCTACTATCCAAGTACAGAGACCAATGTACTTGGTCCCGTCTCCACCAATGCACCTCAGCTCTGGCCTACAGGAGCATCTATTATCCAAGTACAGAGACCAACGTACTCGGTCCCACCTCTACCAATGCACCTCAGCCCTGGCCTTCAGGACCATCTACTATCCAAGTAAAGAGACCAATGTACTCGGTCCCGTCTCCACCAATGCACCTCAGCCCTGGCCTTCAGGACCATCTACTATCCAAGTACAGAGACCAAAGTACTCAGTCCCACGTTCACCAATGCACCTCAGCCCTGGCCTTCAGGACCATCTACTATCCAAGTACAGAGACCAACGTACTCGGTCCCGTCTCCACCAATGCACCTCGGGCCTGGCCTTCAGAACCATCTAATATCCAAGTACAGAGACAAACGTACTCTGTCCAGTCTCCACCAGTGACCTCATGCCTGGCCTTCAGCACCATCTACTATCCAACTACAGAGAACAACGTTCTCGGTCCCGTCTCCACCAATGCACCTCAGTCCTGGCCTTCAGTACCATCTACTATCCAAGTACCTAGACCAACGTACTCGGTCCCGCTTCTACCAATGCACCTCACTCCTGGTCTGCAGGAACACCTACTATCCAAGTACAGAAACCAACGTACTCGGTCCCGCCTCCACCAATGCACCTCAGTCCTGGCCTACAAGACCATCTACTATCCAAGTATAGAGACCAACGTACTCGGTTCCGTCTCCACCAATGCACCTCAGTCCTGGCCTTCAGGACCATCTACTATCCAAGTACAGAGACCAACGTACTCGGTCCCATCTCCACCAATGCACCTCAGTCCTGGCCTACAAGCCTGTCTACTATCCAAGTACAGAGACCAAAGTACTCGGTCCCCCCTCCACTAATGCACCTCAGTCCTGGCCTAAAAGACCACCTACTATACAAGTGCAGAGACCAATGTACTTGGTCCCGCCTCCACCAATGCACCTCAGTCCAGGCCTACAAGACCATCTACTATCCAAGTACAGAGACCAACATTACTCGGTCCCGTCTCCACCAATGCACCTCAGTCCTGCCCTTCAGTACGATCTACTATCCAAGTACCTAGACCAACGTACTCGGTCCCATCTCCACCAATTCACCTCAGTCCTGGCCTTCAGTACCATCTACTATCCAAGTACAGAGACCGACGTACTCGGTCCCGTGTCCACCAATGCACCTCAGGTCTGGCCTTCAGTACCATCTACTATCCAAGTACAGAGACCAACGTACTCTGTCCCACCTCCACCAATGTACCTCAGGCCTGGCATTCATCACCATCTACTATCCAAGTACAGAGACCAAAATGCTCGGTTCCACCTCCAGTGAGGCACCTCCGCCCTGGCCTTCAGGGCCATCTACTATCCAAGTACAGAGACCAACGTATTCGGTCCCGTCTCCACCAATGCCCCTCACGCGTGGCCTTCAGCACCATCTACTATCCAAGTACAGAGACCAACGTACTTGGTCCTGTCTTCACCAATGCACCTCAGTCCTGGCCTTCAGGATCATTTACTATCCAAGTACAGAGACCAACATGCTCGGTTCCACCTCCAGCAAGGCACCTCCGCCCTGATCTTCAGGGCCATCTACTATCCAAGTACAGAGACCAACGTATTCGGTCCCGTCTCCACCAATGCACCTCAGGCCTGGCCTTCAGCACCATCTACTATCCAAGTACAGAGACTAACGTACTTAGTCCCGCCTCCACCAATGCACCTCAGTGCTGGCCTTATTGAGCATCTACTATCCGAGTAAAGAGACCAACGTACTCGGTCCCGTCTCCACCAATGCACCTCAGTCCTGGCCTTCAGGACCATCTACTATGCAAGTACAGAGACCAACGTACTCGGTCCCTGCTCCACCAATGCACCTAAGTCCTGACCTTCAGGGCCATCTACTATGCAAGTACAGAGACCAACGTACTCCGTCCCGTCTCCACCAATGCCCCTTGGTCCTGGCCTTCAGGACCATCTACTATCCAAGTACAGAGACAAGCGTACTCGGTCCTGTCTCCACCAATGCACCACAGTCCTGGCCTTCAGGACCATCTACTATCCAAGTACAGAGACCAACGTACTCGGTCCCGTCTCCACCAATGCACCTCTGTCCTGGCCTTCAGGACCATCTACTATCCAAGTACAGAGACCAACGTACTCGGTCCTGTCTCCACCAATGCACCTCAGCCCTGGCCTTCAGGACCGTCTGCTATCCAAGTACAGAGACCAACGTACTCGGTCCCGTCTCCACCAATGCACCTCAGTCCTGGCCTTCAGGACAACGTACTCGGTCCCGTCTCCACCAATGCACCTCAGCCCTGGCCTTCAGGACCGTCTGCTATCCAAGTACAGAGACCAACGTACTCGGTCCCGTCTCCACCAATGCACCTCAGCCCTGGCCTCCAGGAGCATCTATTATCCAAGTACAGAGACCAAAGTACTCGGTCCCACCTCTACCAATGCACCTCAGTCCAGGCCTGCAGGACCATCTACTATTCAAGTACAGAGGCCAACGTACTTGGTCCCACCTCCACAAGTGCACCTCAGGCCTGGCCTTCAGTACCATCTACTATCCAAGTGCAGAGACCAACGTACTGGGTCCCGTCTCCACCAGTGCACCTCAGGGCTGGCCTTCAGGACCATCTACTATCCAAGTACAGAGACCAACGTACTCGGTCCCATCTCCACCAATGCACCTCAATGCTGGCGTTCAGTACCATCTACTATCCAAGTACAGAGCCCGACGTACTCGGTCCCGTCGCCACCAATGCACCTCAGAGCTGGCCTTCAGTACCATCTACTATCCAAGTACAGAGACCAACGTACTCGGTCCCGTCTCCACCAATGCACCTCAGTCCTGGCCTTCAGTACCATCTACTATCCAAGTACAGAGACCAAAGTACTCTGTCCCACCTCCACCAATGTACCTCAGGCCTGGCATTCAGCACCATCTACTATCCAAGTACAGAGACCAACATGCTCGGTTCCACCTCCAGTGTGGCACCTCCGCCCTGGCCTTCAGGGCCATCTACTATCCAAGTACAGAGACCAACGTATTCGGTCCCGTCTCCACCAATGCACCTCAGGCGTGTCCTTCAGCACCATCTACTATCCAAGTACAGAGACCAACGTACTCAGTCCCGTCTTCACCAATGCACCTCAGTCCTGGCCTTCAGGATCATTTACTATCCAAGTACAGAGACCAACATGCTCGGTTCCACCTCCAGCAAGGCACCTCCGCCCTGGCCTTCAGGGCCATCTACTATCCAAGTACAGAGACCAACGTATTCGGTCCCGTCTCCACCAATGCACCTCAGGCCTGGCCTTCAGCACCATCTACTATCCAAGTACAGAGACCAACGTACTTAGTCCTGCCTCCACCAATGCACCTCAGTGCTGGCCTTATTGAGCATCTACTATCCGAGTAAAGAGACCAACGTACTCGGTCCCGTCTCCCCAATGCACCTCAGTCCTGGCCTTCAGGACCATCTACTATGCAAGTACAGAGACCAACGTACTCGGTCCCTGCTCCACCAATGCACCTAAGTCCTGACCTTCAGGGCCATCTACTATGCAAGTACAGAGACCAACGTACTCCGTCCCATCTCCACCAATGCCCCTCGGTCCTGGCCTTCAGGACCATCTACTATCCAAGTACAGAGGCAAGCGTACTCGGTCCCGTCTCCACCAATGCACCACGGTCCTGGCCTTCAGGACCATCTACTATCCAAGTACAGAGACTAAAGTACTCGGTCCCGTCTCCACCAATGCACCTCAGTCCTGGCCTTCAGGACCATCTACTATCCAAGTACAGAGACCAACGTACTAGGTCCCGTCTCCACCAATGCACCTCAGCCCTGGCCTTCAGGACCTTCTACTATCCAAGTTCAGAGACCAACGTACTCGGTCCCGTCTCCACCAATGCACCTCAGCCCTGGCCTTCAGGACCGTCTACTATCCAAGTACAGAGACCAACGTACTTGGTCCCGTCTCCACCAATGCACCTCAGCCCTGGCCTACAGGAGCATCTATTATCCAAGTACAGAGACCAACGTACTCGGTCCCACCTCTACCAATGCACCTCAGCCCTGGCCTTCAGGACCATCTACTATCCAAGTAAAGAGACCAATGTACTCGGTCCCGTCTCCACCAATGCACCTCAGCCCTGGCCTTCAGGACCATCTACTATCCAAGTACAGAGACCAAAGTACTCAGTCCCACGTTCACCAATGCACCTCAGCCCTGGCCTTCAGGACCATCTACTATCCAAGTACAGAGACCAACGTACTCGGTCCCGTCTCCACCAATGCACCTCGGGCCTGGCCTTCAGAACCATCTAATATCCAAGTACAGAGACAAACGTACTCGGTCCAGTCTCCACCAGTGACCTCATGCCTGGCCTTCAGCACCATCTACTATCCAACTACAGAGAACAACGTTCTCGGTCCCGTCTCCACCAATGCACCTCAGTCCTGGCCTTCAATACCATCTACTATCCAAGTACCTAGACCAACGTACTCGGTCCCGCTTCTACCAATGCACCTCACTCCTGGTCTGCAGGAACACCTACTATCCAAGTACAGAAACCAACGTACTCGGTCCCGCCTCCACCAATGCACCTCAGTCCTGGCCTACAAGACCATCTACTATCCAAGTACAGAGACCAACGTACTCGGTTCCGTCTCCACCAATGCACCTCAGTCCTGGCCTTCAGGACCATCTACTATCCAAGTACAGAGACCAACGTACTCGGTCCCATCTCCACCAATGCACCTCAGTCCTGGCCTTCAGAAGCATCTACTATCCAAGTACAGAGACCAACGTACTCAGTCCCCCTCTACCAATGCACCTCAGTCCTGGCTATTAGTACCATCTACTATCCAAGTACCGAGACCAACGTACTCGGTCCCGCCTCCACCAATGCACCTCAGTCCTGGCCTACAAGCCTGTCTACTATCCAAGTACAGAGACCAAAGTACTCGGTCCCCCCTCCACTAATGCACCTCAGTCCTGGCCTAAAAGACCACCTACTATCCAAGTGCAGAGACCAATGTACTTGGTCCCGCCTCCACCAATGCACCTCAGTCCAGGCCTACAAGACCATCTACTATCCAAGTACAGAGACCAACGTACTCGGTCCCGTCTCCACCAATGCACCTCAGTCCTGCCCTTCAGTACGATCTACTATCCAAGTACCTAGACCAACGTACTCAATCCCGCCTCCACCAATTCACCTCAGTCCTCGCCTGCAGGACCCCCTAATATCCAAGTACCAAGAGCAATGTACTCGGTCCCGCCTCCACCAATGCACCTCAGTCCTGGCCTACAAGACCATCTACTATCCAAGTACAAAGACCAACATACTCGGTCCCGTCTCCACCAATGTACCTCAGTCCTGGCCTTCAGTACCATCTACTATCCAAGTACAGAGACCAACGTACTCAGTCCCGTCTCCACCAATGCACCTCAGTCATGGCCTTCAGTACCATCTACTATCCAAGTACAGAGACCAACGTACTCGGTCCTGCCTCCACCTATGCACCTCAGTCCTGGCCTACAAGACCATCTACTATCCAAGTACCGAGACCAACGTACTTCGGTCCCACCTCCACCAATGCCCCTCAGTCCTGGTCTACAAGACCATTTACTATTCAAGTACAGAGACCAACATACTCGGGTCCCGTCATCACCAATGCACCTCAGTCCTGCCCTTCAGTATGATCTACTATCCAAGTACCTAGACCAACGTACTCGATCGCGCCTCCACCAATGCACCTCAGTCCTGGCCTGCAGGACCACCTACTATCCAAGTACTGAGACCAATGTACTGGGTCCCTGCTCCACCAATGCACCTAAGTCCTGACCTTCAGGGCCATCTACTATGCAAGTACAGAGACCAACGTACTCCGTCCCGTCTCCACCAATGCCCCTCGGTCCTGGCCTTCAGGACCATCTACTATCCAAGTACAGAGACAAGCGTATTCGGTCCCGTCTCCACCAATGCACCTCAGGCCTGGCCTTCAGCACCATATACTATCCAAATACAGAGACCAACGTACTTAGTTCCGCCTCCACCAATGCACCTCAGTGCTGGCCTTATTGAGCATCTACTATCCGAGTAAAGAGACCAACGTACTCGGTCCCGTCTCCACCAATGCACCTCAGTCCTGGCCTTCAGGACCATCTACTATGCAAGTACAGAGACCAACGTACTCGGTCCCTGCTCCACCAATGCACCTAAGTCCTGACCTTCAGGGCCATCTACTATGCAAGTACAGAGACCAAAGTACTCTGTCCCACCTCCACCAATGTACCTCAGGCCTGGCATTCAGCACCATCTACTATCCAAATACAGAGACCAACATGCTCGGTTCCACCTCCAGTGAGGCACCTCCGCCCTGGCCTTCAGGGCCATCTACTATCCAAGTACAGAGACCAACGTATTCGGTCCCGTCTCCACCAATGCACCTCAGGCGTGGCCTTCAGCACCATCTACTATCCAAGTACAGAGACCAACGTACTCAGTCCCGTCTTCACCAATGCACCTCAGTCCTGGCCTTCAGGATCATTTACTATCCAAGTACAGAGACCAACATGCTCGCTTCCACCTCCAGCAAGGCACCTCCGCCCTGGCCTTCAGGGCCTTCTACTATCCAAGTACAGAGACCAACGTATTTGGTCCCGTCTCCACCAATGCACCTCAGGCCTGGCCTTCAGCACCATCTACTATCCAAGTACAGAGACCAACGTACCTAGTCCTGCCTCCACCAATGCACCTCAGTGCTGGCCTTATTGAGCATCTACTATCCGAGTAAAGAGACCAACGTACTCGGTCCCGTCTCCCCCAATGCACCTCAGTCCTGGCCTTCAGGACCATCTACTATGCAAGTACAGAGACCAACGTACTCGGTCCCTGCCCCACCAATGCACCTAAGTCCTGACCTTCAGGGCCATCTACTATGCAAGTACAGAGACCAACGTACTCCGTCCCATCTCCACCAATGCCCCTCGGTCCTGGCCTTCAGGACCATCTACTATCCAAGTACAGAGGCAAGCGTACTCGGTCCCGTCTCCAACAATGCACCACGGTCCTGGCCTTCAGGACCATCTACTATCCAAGTACAGAGACTAACGTACTCGGTCCCGTCTCCACCAATGCACCTCAGTCCTGGCCTTCAGGACCATCTACTATCCAAGTACAGAGACCAACGTACTAGGTCCCGTCTCCACCAATGCACCTCAGCCCTGGCCTTCAGGACCTTCTACTATCCAAGTTCAGAGACCAACGTACTCGGTCCCGTCTCCACCAATGCACCTCAGCCCTGGCCTTCAGGACCGTCTACTATCCAAGTACAGAGACCAACGTACTTGGTCCCGTCTCCACCAATGCACCTCAGCCCTGGCCTACAGGAGCATCTATTATCCAAGTACAGAGACCAACGTACTCGGTCCCACCTCTACCAATGCACCTCAGCCCTGGCCTTCAGGACCATCTACTATCCAAGTAAAGAGACCAATGTACTCGGTCCCGTCTCCACCAAAGCACCTCAGCCCTGGCCTTCAGGACCATCTACTATCCAAGTACAGAGACCAAAGTACTCAGTCCCACGTTCACCAATGCACCTCAGCCCTGGCCTTCAGGACCATCTACTATCCAAGTACAGAGACCAACGTACTCGGTCCCGTCTCCACAAATGCACCTCGGGCCTGGCCTTCAGAACCATCTAATATCCAAGTACAGAGACAAACGTACTCTGTCCAGTCTCCACCAGTGACCTCATGCCTGGCCTTCAGCACCATCTACTATCCAACTACAGAGAACAACGTTCTCGGTCCCGTCTCCACCAATGCACCTCAGTCCTGGCCTTCAGTACCATCTACTATCCAAGTACCTAGACCAACGTACTCGGTCCCGCTTCTACCAATGCACCTCACTCCTGGTCTGCAGGAACACCTACTATCCAAGTACAGAAACCAACGTACTCGGTCCCGCCTCCACCAATGCACCTCAGTCCTGGCCTACAAGACCATCTACTATCCAAGTACAGAGACCAACGTACTCGGTTCCGTCTCCACCAATGCACCTCAGTTCTGGCCTTCAGGACCATCTACTATCCAAGTACAGAGACCAACGTACTCGGTCCCATCTCCACCAATGCACCTCAGTCCTGGCCTACAAGCCTGTCTACTATCCAAGTACAGAGACCAAAGTACTCGGTCCCCCTCCACTAATGCACCCTCAGTCCTGGCCTAAAAGACCACCTACTATCCAAGTGCAGAGACCAATGTACTTGGTCCCGCCTCCACCAATGCACCTCAGTCCAGGCCTACAAGACCATCTACTATCCAAGTACAGAGACCAACGTACTCGGTCCCGTCTCCACCAATGCACCTCAGTCCTGCCCTTCAGTACGATCTACTATCCAAGTACCTAGACCAACGTACTCGGTCCCATCTCCACCAATTCACCTCAGTCCTGGCCTTCAGTACCATCTACTATCCAAGTACAGAGACCGACGTACTCGGTCCCGTGTCCACCAATGCACCTCAGGTCTGGCCTTCAGTACCATCTACTATCCAAGTACAGAGACCAACGTACTCTGTCCCACCTCCACCAATGTACCTCAGGCCTGGCATTCATCACCATCTACTATCCAAGTACAGAGACCAAAATGCTCGGTTCCACCTCCAGCGAGGCACCTCCGCCCTGGCCTTCAGGGCCATCTACTATCCAAGTACAGAGACCAACGTATTCGGTCCCGTCTCCACCAATGCCCCTCACGCGTGGCCTTCAGCACCATCTACTATCCAAGTACAGAGACCAACGTACTCGGTCCTGTCTTCACCAATGCACCTCAGTCCTGGCCTTCAGGATCATTTACTATCCAAGTACAGAGACCAACATGCTCGGTTCCACCTCCAGCAAGGCACCTCCGCCCTGACCTTCAGGGCCATCTACTATCCAAGTACAGAGACCAACGTATTCGGTCCCGTCTCCACCAATGCACCTCAGGCCTGGCCTTCAGCACCATCTACTATCCAAGTACAGAGACCAACGTACTTAGTCCCGCCTCCACCAATGCACCTCAGTGCTGGCCTTATTGAGCATCTACTATCCGAGTAAAGAGACCAACGTACTCGGTCCCGTCTCCACCAATGCACCTCAGTCCTGGCCTTCAGGACCATCTACTATGCAAGTACAGAGACCAACGTACTCGGTCCCTGCTCCACCAATGCACCTAAGTCCTGACCTTCAGGGCCATCTACTATGCAAGTACAGAGACCAACGTACTCCGTCCCGTCTCCACCAATGCTCCTCGGTCCTGGCCTTCAGGACCATCTACTATCCAAGTACAGAGACAAGCGTACTCGGTCCCGTCTCCACCAATGCACCACGGTCCTGGCCTTCAGGACCATCTACTATCCAAGTACAGAGACCAACGTACTCGGTCCCGTCTCCACCAATGCACCTCTGTCCTGGCCTTCAGGACCATCTACTATCCAAGTACAGAGACCAACGTACTCGGTCCTGTCTCCACCAATGCACCTCAGCCCTGGCCTTCAGGACCGTCTGCTATCCAAGTACAGAGACCAACGTACTCGGTCCCGACTCCACCAATGCACCTCAGTCCTGGCCTTCAGGACCATCTACTATCCAAGTACAGAGACCAACGTACTCGGTCCCGTCTCCACCAATGCACCTCAGCCCTGGCCTTCAGGACCGTCTGCTAGCCAAGTACAGAGACCAACGTACTCGGTCCCGTCTCCACCAATGCACCTCAGCCCTGGCCTCCAGGAGCATCTATTATCCAAGTACAGAGACCAAAGTACTCGGTCCCACCTCTACCAATGCACCTCAGTCCAGGCCTGCAGGACCATCTACTATTCAAGTACAGAGGCCAACGTACTCGGTCCCACCTCCACAAGAGCACCTCAGGCCTGGCCTTCAGTACCATCTACTATCCAAGTGCAGAGACCAACGTACTGGGTCCCGTCTCCACCAGTGCACCTCAGGGCTGGCCTTCAGGACCATCTACTATCCAAGTACAGAGACCAACGTACTCGGTCCCATCTCCACCAATGCACCTCAATGCTGGCCTTCAGTACCATCTACTATCCAAGTACAGAGCCCGACGTACTCGGTCCCGTCTCCACCAATGCACCTCAGAGCTGGCCTTCAGTACCATCTACTATCCAAGTACAGAGACCAACGTACTCGGTCCCGTCTCCACCAATGCACCTCAGTCCTGGCCTTCAGTACCATCTACTATCCAAGTACAGAGACCAAAGTACTCTGTCCCACCTCCACCAATGTACCTCAGGCCTGGCATTCAGCACCATCTACTATCCAAGTACAGAGACCAACATGCTCGGTTCCACCTCCAGTGAGGCACCTCCGCCCTGGCCTTCAGGGCCATCTACTATCCAAGTACAGAGACCAACGTATTTGGTCCCGTCTCCACCAATGCACCTCAGGCGTGGCCTTCAGCACCATCTACTATCCAAGTACAGCGACCAACGTACTCAGTCCCGTCTTCACCAATGCACCTCAGTCCTGCCCTTCAGGATCATTTACTATCCAAGTACAGAGACCAACATGCTCGGTTCCACCTCCAGCAAGGCACCTCCGCCCTGGCCTTCAGGGCCATCTACTATCCAAGTACAGAGACCAACGTATTCGGTCCCGTCTCCACCAATGCACCTCAGGCCTGGCTTTCAGCACCATCTACTATCCAAGTACAGAGACCAACGTACTTAGTCCTGCCTCCACCAATGCACCTCAGTGCTGGCCTTATTGAGCATCTACTATCCGAGTAAAGAGACCAACGTACTCGGTCCCGTCTCCCCCAATGCACCTCAGTCCTGGCCTTCAGGACCATCTACTATGCAAGTACAGAGACCAACGTACTCGGTCCCTGCTCCACCAATGCACCTAAGTCCTGACCTTCAGGGCCATCTACTATGCAAGTACAGAGACCAACGTACTCCGTCCCATCTCCACCAATGCCCCTCGGTCCTGGCCTTCAGGACCATCTACTATCCAAGTACAGAGGCAAGCGTACTCGGTCCCGTCTCCACCAATGCACCACGGTCCTGGCCTTCAGGACCATCTACTATCCAAGTACAGAGACTAACGTACTCGGTCCCGTCTCCACCAATGCACCTCAGTCCTGGCCTTCAGGACCATCTACTATCCAAGTACAGAGACCAACGTACTAGGTCCCGTCTCCACCAATGCACCTCAGCCCTGGCCTTCAGGACCTTCTACTATCCAAGTTCAGAGACCAACGTACTCGGTCCCGTCTCCACCAATGCACCTCAGCCCTGGCCTTCAGGACTGTCTACTATCCAAGTACAGAGACCAACGTACTTGGTCCCGTCTCCACCAATGCACCTCAGCCCTGGCCTACAGGAGCATCTATTATCCAAGTACAGAGACCAACGTACTCGGTCCCACCTCTACCAATGCACCTCAGCCCTGGCCTTCAGGACCATCTACTATCCAAGTAAAGAGACCAATGTACTCGGTCCCGTCTCCACCAATGCACCTCAGCCCTGGACTTCAGGACCATCTACTATCCAAGTACAGAGACCAACGTACTAGGTCCCGTCTCCACCAATGCACCTCAGCCCTGGCCTTCAGGACCTTCTACTATCCAAGTTCAGAGACCAACGTACTCGGTCCCGTCTCCACCAATGCACCTCAGCCCTGGCCTTCAGGACTGTCTACTATCCAAGTACAGAGACCAACGTACTTGGTCCCGTCTCCACCAATGCACCTCAGCCCTGGCCTACAGGAGCATCTATTATCCAAGTACAGAGACCAACGTACTCGGTCCCACCTCTACCAATGCACCTCAGCCCTGGCCTTCAGGACCATCTACTATCCAAGTAAAGAGACCAATGTACTCGGTCCCGTCTCCACCAATGCACCTCAGCCCTGGACTTCAGGACCATCTACTATCCAAGTACAGAGACCAAAGTACTCAGTCCCACGTTCACCAATGCACCTCAGCCCTGGCCTTCAGGACCATCTACTATCCAAGTACAGAGACCAACGTACTCGGTCCCGTCTCCACCAATGCACCTCGGGCCTGGCCTTCAGAACCATCTAATATCCAAATACAGAGACAAACGTACTCGGTCCAGTCTCCACCAGTGACCTCATGCCTGGCCTTCAGCACCATCTACTATCCAACTACAGAGAACAACGTTCTCGGTCCCGTCTCCACCAATGCACCTCAGTCCTGGCCTTCAGTACCATCTACTATCCAAGTACCTAGACCAACGTACTCGGTCCCGCTTCTACCAATGCACCTCACTCCTGGTCTGCAGGAACACCTACTATCCAAGTACAGAAACCAACGTACTCGGTCCCGCCTCCACCAATGCACCTCAGTCCTGGCCTACAAGACCATCTACTATCCAAGTACAGAGACCAACGTACTCGGTCCGTCTCCACCAATGCACCTCAGTCCTGGCCTTCAGGACCATCTACTATCCAAGTACAGAGACCAACGTACTCGGTCCCATCTCCACCAATGCACCTCAGTCCTGGCCTTCAGAAGCATCTACTATCCAAGTACAGAGACCAACGTACTCAGTCCCCCTCTACCAATGCACCTCAGTCCTGGCTATTAGTACCATCTACTATCCAAGTACCGAGACCAACGTACTCGGTCCCGCCTCCACCAATGCACCTCAGTCCTGGCCTACAAGCCTGTCTACTATCCAAGTACAGAGACCAAAGTACTCGGTCCCCCCTCCACTAATGCACCTCAGTCCTGGCCTAAAAGACCACCTACTATCCAAGTGCAGAGACCAATGTACTCGGTCCCGCCTCCACCAATGCACCTCAGTCCAGGCCTACAAGACCATCTACTATCCAAGTACAGAGACCAACGTACTCGGTCCCGTCTCCACCAATGCACCTCAGTCCTGCCCTTCAGTACGATGTACTATCCAAGTACCTAGACCAACGTACTCAATCCCGCCTCCACCAATTCACCTCAGTCCTCGCCTGCAGGACCCCCTAATATCCAAGTACCAAGAGCAATGTACTCGGTCCCGCCTCCACCAATGCACCTCAGTCCTGGCCTACAAGACCATCTACTATCAAAGTACAAAGACCAACATACTCGGTCCCGTCTCCACCAATGTACCTCAGTCCTGGCCTTCAGTACCATCTACTATCCAAGTACAGAGACCAACGTACTCAGTCCCGTCTCCACCAATGCACCTCAGTCCTGGCCTTCAGTACCATCTACTATCCAAGTACAGAGACCAACGTACTCGGTCCTGCCTCCACCTATGCACCTCAGTCCTGGCCTACAAGACCATCTACTATCCAAGTACCGAGACCAACGTACTCGGTCCCACCTCCACCAATGCCCCTCAGTCCTGGTCTACAAGACCATTTACTATTCAAGTACAGAGACCAACATACTCGGTCCCGTCTCCACCAATGCACCTCAGTCCTGCCCTTCAGTATGATCTACTATCCAAGTACCTAGACCAACGTACTCGATCGCGCCTCCACCAATGCACCTCAGTCCTGGCCTGCAGGACCACCTACTATCCAAGTACTGAGACCAATGTACTCGGTCCCTGCTCCACCAATGCACCTAAGTCCTGACCTTCAGGGCCATCTACTATGCAAGTACAGAGACCAACGTACTCCGTCCCGTCTCCACCAATGCCCCTCGGTCCTGGCCTTCAGGACCATCTACTATCCAAGTACAGAGACAAGCGTATTCGGTCCCGTCTCCACCAATGCACCTCAGGCCTGGCCTTCAGCACCATCTACTATCCAAGTACAGAGACCAACGTACTTAGTCCCGCCTCCACCAATGCACCTCAGTGCTGGCCTTATTGAGCATCTACTATCCGAGTAAAGAGACCAACGTACTCGGTCCCGTCTCCACCAATGCACCTCAGTCCTGGCCTTCAGGACCATCTACTATGCAAGTACAGAGACCAACGTACTCGGTCCCTGCTCCACCAATGCACCTAAGTCCTGACCTTCAGGGCCATCTACTATGCAAGTACAGAGACCAACGTACTCCGTCCCGTCTCCACCAATGCCCCTCGTTCCTGGCCTTCAGGACCATCTACTATCCAAGTACAGAGACAAGCGTACTCGGTCCCGTCTCCACCAATGCACCACGGTCCTGGCCTTCAGGACCATCTACTATCCAAGTACAGAGACCAACGTACTCGGTCCCGTCACCACCAATGCACCTCTGTCCTGGCCTTCAGGACCATCTACTATCCAAGTACAGAGACCAACGTACTCGGTCCTGTCTCCACCAATGCACCTCAGCCCTGGCCTTCAGGACCGTCTGCTATCCAAGTACAGAGACCAACGTACTCGGTCCCGTCTCCACCAATGCACCTCAGTCCTGGCCTTCAGGACCATCTACTATCCAAGTACAGAGACCAATGTACTCGGTCCCGTCTCCACCAATGCACCTCAGCCCTGGCCTTCAGGACCGTCTGCTATCCAAGTACAGAGACCAACGTACTCGGTCCCGTCTCCACCAATGCACCTCAGCCCTGGCCTCCAGGAGCATCTATTATCCAAGTACAGAGACCAAAGTACTCGGTCCCACCTCTACCAATGCACCTCAGTCCAGGCCTGCAGGACCATCTACTATTCAAGTACAGAGGCCAACGTACTCGGTCCCACCTCCACAAGTGCACCTCAGGCCTGGCCTTCAGTACCATCTACTATCCAAGTGCAGAGACCAACGTACTGGGTCCCGTCTCCACCAGTGCACCTCAGGGCTGGCCTTCAGGACCATCTACTATCCAAGTACAGAGACCAACGTACTCGGTCCCATCTCCACCAATGCACCTCAATGCTGGCCTTCAGTACCATCTACTATCCAAGTACAGAGCCCGACGTACTCGGTCCCGTCTCCACCAATGCACCTCAGAGCTGGCCTTCAGTACCATCTACTATCCAAGTACAGAGACCAACGTACTCGGTCCCGTCTCCACCAATGCACCTCAGTCCTGGCCTTCAGTACCATCTACTATCCAAGTACAGAGACCAAAGTACTCTGTCCCACCTCCACCAATGTACCTCAGGCCTGGCATTCAGCACCATCTACTATCCAAGTACAGAGACCAACATGCTCGGTTCCACCTCCAGTGAGGCACCTCCGCCCTGGCCTTCAGGGCCATCTACTATCCAAGTACAGAGACCAACGTATTCGGTCCCGTCTCCACCAATGCACCTCAGGCGTGGCCTTCAGCACCATCTACTATCCAAGTACAGAGACCAACGTACTCAGTCCCGTCTTCACCAATGCACCTCAGTCCTGGCCTTCAGGATCATTTACTATCCAAGTACAGAGACCAACATGCTCGGTTCCACCTCCAGCAAGGCACCTCCGCCCTGGCCTTCAGGGCCATCTACTATCCAAGTACAGAGACCAACGTATTCGGTCCCGTCTCCACCAATGCACCTCAGGCCTGGCCTTCAGCACCATCTACTATCCAAGTACAGAGACCAACGTACTTAGTCCTGCCTCCACCAATGCACCTCAGTGCTGGCCTTATTGAGCATCTACTATCCGAGTAAAGAGACCAACGTACTCGGTCCCGTCTCCCCCAATGCACCTCAGTCCTGGCCTTCAGGGCCATCTACTATGCAAGTACAGAGACCAACATACTCGGTCCCTGCTCCACCAATGCACCTAAGTCCTGACCTTCAGGGCCATCTACTATGCAAGTACAGAGACCAACGTACTCCGTCCCATCTCCACCAATGCCCCTCGGTCCTGGCCTTCAGGACCATCTACTATCCAAGTACAGAGGCAAGCGTACTCGGTCCCGTCTCCACCAATGCACCACGGTCCTGGCCTTCAGGACCATCTACTATCCAAGTACAGAGACTAACGTACTCGGTCCCGTCTCCACCAATGCACCTCAGTCCTGGCCTTCAGGACCATCTACTATCCAAGTACAGAGACCAACGTACTAGGTCCCGTCTCCACCAATGCATCTCAGCCCTGGCCTTCAGGACCTTCTACTATCCAAGTTCAGAGACCAACGTACTCGGTCCCGTCTCCACCAATGCACCTCAGCCCTGGCCTTCAGGACCGTCTACTATCGAAGTACAGAGACCAACGTACTTGGTCCCGTCTCCACCAATGCACCTCAGCCCTGGCCTACAGGAGCATCTATTATCCAAGTACAGAGACCAACGTACTCGGTCCCACCTCTACCAATGCACCTCAGCCCTGGCCTTCAGGACCATCTACTATCCAAGTAAAGAGACCAATGTACTCGGTCCCGTCTCCACCAATGCACCTCAGCCCTGGCCTTCAGGACCATCTACTATCCAAGTACAGAGACCAAAGTACTCAGTCCCACTTTCACCAATGCACCTCAGCCCTGGCCTTCAGGACCATCTACTATCCAAGTACAGAGACCAACGTACTCGGTCCCGTCTCCACCAATGCACCTCGGGCCTGGCCTTCAGAACCATCTAATATCCAAGTACAGAGACAAACGTACTCGGTCCAGTCTCCACCAGTGACCTCATGCCTGGCCTTCAGCACCATCTACTATCCAACTACAGAGAACAACGTTCTCGGTCCCGTCTCCACCAATGCACCTCAGTCCTGGCCTTCAGTACCATCTACTATCCAAGTACCTAGACCAACGTACTCGGTCCCGCTTCTACCAATGCACCTCACTCCTGGTCTGCAGGAACACCTACTATCCAAGTACAGAAACCAACGTACTCGGTCCCGCCTCCACCAATGCACCTCAGTCCTGGCCTACAAGACCATCTACTATCCAAGTACAGAGACCAACGTACTCGGTTCCGTCTCCACCAATGCACCTCAGTCCTGGCCTTCAGGACCATCTACTATCCAAGTACAGAGACCAACGTACTCGGTCCCATCTCCACCAATGCACCTCAGTCCTGGCCTTCAGAAGCATCTACTATCCAAGTACAGAGACCAACGTACTCAGTCCCCCTCTACCAATGCACCTCAGTCCTGGCTATTAGTACCATCTACTATCCAAGTACCGAGACCAACGTACTCGGTCCCGCCTCCACCAATGCACCTCAGTCCTGGCCTACAAGCCTGTCTACTATCCAAGTACAGAGACCAAAGTACTCGGTCCCCCCTCCACTAATGCACCTCAGTCCTGGCCTAAAAGACCACCTACTATCCAAGTGCAGAGACCAATGTACTCGGTCCCGCCTCCACCAATGCACCTCAGTCCAGGCCTACAAGACCATCTACTATCCAAGTACAGAGACCAACGTACTCGGTCCCGTCTCCACCAATGCACCTCAGTCCTGCCCTTCAGTACGATCTACTATCCAAGTACCTAGACCAACGTACTCAATCCCGCCTCCACCAATTCACCTCAGTCCTCGCCTGCAGGACCCCCTAATATCCAAGTACCAAGAGCAATGTACTCGGTCCCGCCTCCACCAATGCACCTCAGTCCTGGCCTACAAGACCATCTACTATCCAAGTACAAAGACCAACATACTCGGTCCCGTCTCCACCAATGTACCTCAGTCCTGGCCTTCAGTACCATCTACTATCCAAGTACAGAGACCAACGTACTCGGTCCTGCCTCCACCTATGCACCTCAGTCCTGGCCTACCAGACCATCTACTATCCAAGTACCGAGACCAACGTACTCGGTCCCACCTCCACCAATGCCCCTCAGTCCTGGTCTACAAGACCATTTACTATTCAAGTACAGAGACCAACATACTCGGTCCCATCTCCACCAATGCACCTCAGTCCTGCCCTTCAGTATGATCTACTATCCAAGTACAGAGACCAACATGCTCGGTTCCACCTCCAGTGAGGCACCTCCGCCCTGGCCTTCAGGGCCATCTACTATCCAAGTACAGAGACCAACGTATTCGGTCCCGTCTCCACCAATGCACCTCAGGCGTGGCCTTCAGCACCATCTACTATCCAAGTACAGAGACCAACGTACTCAGTCCCGTCTTCACCAATGCACCTCAGTCCTGGCCTTCAGGATCATTTACTATCCAAGTACAGAGACTGTGAGAAGTTGGCCTGGCATATGCTGTCCACTAATTATAGTGGGCACCTTGCACCAGTCCAAATCGACTCTTATGGTAGGTAGGTTAAAGACAACCTTATTGAAAGCTATCCTAGTGGTAGCTATGGAGAGCAGCCTTCAGGCTAAGTCTTGAAGGAATGTAAAGCAGCTTGTTTTACCAGTCTGTAATCTCTTGAGTGATCAAATGAAAGAGCACCACACCAGGTATATATTCAAAATATATGTATTTATTGCTAAACACACCCCTCTAGTCTCTTTATGAGGCTAGAGTTCGAAGTACATGTAGGAAGGTGGAATCTGACTATATGGTTGCCCCCACTTTTTTTATGGTGTTTTGCTGGTTTATGACTTAGTTGGACTGGGATCCTGCTATTCAGGGCCCCAGTCTATCTGCTTTCTCTGTAAAATGGATTCCATGTGCCTTAGGCACATCTCTGATTGGGATCTGGAGTGCCCTTATAAGTCCCTAGTATATGGTATACTATGTACCAAGGGCATAGGTACCTCAGAGGCCTGCCAGGGGCTGCAGCATGTATTATGCCACCCCTGGAAGGCCATCCAAACTGACACCACAGGTCTGCTACTGCAGCCTGGGTAAGGTGGTGCATGCACCCCTTACTGTGATATAGGTTACCTATATCACGAAATACATACACACCTAGAAACCTATAAGTCACTCCTAAGGCAGGCCTTATCAATCCTAAAGGCAGAGTGCATGGTTCCTATGTGAGAGGGTGCCCCTGCATGAGCAGGGCCCCTCTGCAGCGTTCGGAGACCATCTCTGATGCTGTTTGTAGTGCAGCCTGACCATATACTCTTAAGCGCATTATATCCTCGCGGTAAAATGCTAACTTTGGAATGGCTGCACCTAAACATGTCGTGTTTGGTGTCAAACATCTTGGAATACTACCCCCCGCCAATCCTGGCGGCGGGGGTAGCATTCCACCCTTCTAGAGGGAAAGACATGTTAACTCTGGCTTACCCGGTAACTTCTTTCTGAAGCCCTGGCATCACAAAATGGATGCTGCTGCCACAGACACAAGTCTGGCCTCCTGCTGCTGGACGAAACTCCGGCAGGGAGGCCTGGACAATAGGTTTCCTGTTGCAGGGAGGTGTGACCACCTCCCCAGACAGGATAATGTGTATTGGGGCTGGGTGGGTGCACTCTTAGAGTGCTTTGAAGTCCTGCACTGGGGGAGCAAAGGCTCCTCTGTGCATATGCCAGTTCAAACCAGCTCAGGGGCTACCTGCCCCTGCTCTGGCGCGAAACTGGACAAAGGGAAGTGGGTGTAGCCACCCCCTCCCTTGACCCTCCCATAGGTGGGGTCATAGAGTTAGTCCCTCCCTGTTTTACTAGTTAAAATGGGGAACCCTTGCCACAGCAAGATTAGATATCCCTGGACTAAACTTTGAAACTGAATCCTGGACCTTCGACGCTCTACATCACGATTAGAGGACTGAAGAATCTCCCTTGGGGTCAAGGAGTGACTCCCCTGCTTGGCAGGCACCAAAAACGATAACGACGGTCGCAAACTACGCCGCTCCCGCCGGAGTCCGAAGTCCCTGCAGCCCAAGAAGTGGATTTCCTGACTTCTCCAAGGCCATCGTGAGTCCCCAGCGAAGCTGAGGCAAGTGGACCCCACGAGTGACGAGGAACCGCGACCCCTGGGTACCGTGCACTATTATCGAGTGCAACCCCTTCACAACGTTCTACGAACCTGTGCTTTGGACCACGTGTGGTCCCAACCTCCAGCAGGAATCGCTCCGAAGATCAGAGGCCTACACCGTCCTGAGTGACCGTGGGCCCCTGTTGAGTGATTCCGCCCGAGGTGTCTTCGCGATCCCTTGCCAGCCGGCTCGTGGGTCCCCAGAAGACTTTCTAAAGAAACCAAAGGGCTCCCCTGGTTGCTCCAGGCCTGCCCTGACTTACCCTCGCTGGGTGAGTTCCCCAGACCTTGCTGGTCTGCACCATCGACGATCTTCAGCTACATCGAGACTTGCCGTTGCCAAGGCTTGTTGGGTCCAATCCGGTCGCCGACACCGCAGCACTCGACAGACATCGTGTACCAGCCCGAATCCTGCTCCTGGTCGCCAACAACGCCTCCTGGACCTCGTGGCTGCAGAAACGAGACGACCGTCAACGCACCTGAAGCACTCGACATCGGTGGGCATCTGTCCATCGCCTTCCTGGTCACTGGCTAGTGACCCAGACTCTGTCCCCTCTGCTTTCAGGTTCTTCAGAACTCCGATCCACTCTTGGATCCACCCGGACACTTTTCTCCTGGTCGCCAGCAGCACTTTGCAGCAGATCGCCATAAGACACGACGACGAAACCCGACCCCGAAAGGCACCTATGCACCCGGCTTCCCTGGGTGAGGTAACACGAGTACTCCGGTGCTCCCGTGGGTAGAGACTCTTCAAAGTCCTAGATCTCAAGGGTTTTGTCCTAGTCCTCTTTAAAGTGTCCCTTTCCTCTATTTTCCCGATCCCGACTTTCTCCATAGAAGTTAACGGCGTATCGCGGTTGTGTATTTACACTGCACGCGTCTCCCGTGGGTCCCCTGTGTCACTACCTTGGGTGGTTCCTTGTGGTCCAAGCACTTCTAGAGGCTCTAGGCCTAGTGTCTAGTTCAGTCGTGGTTCGCATACCACTTTATTGGTATATGGTTTGGTACGCCCCTAGGGCCCAAACGTGTATTTGTGCTATTACTGTGATTTAAGATCTTATAACCTATGTACTTCGAACTCTAGCCTCATAAAGAGACTAGAGGGGTGTGTTTAGTAATAAATACATATATTTTGAATATATACCTGGTGTGGTGCTCTTTCATTTGGTCACTCAAGAGATTATAGACTGGTAAAACAAGCTGCTTTACATTCCTTCAAGACTTAGCCTGAAGGCTGCTCTCCACAGCTACCACTAGGATAGCTTTCAATAAGGTTGTCTTTAACCTACCTACCATAAGAGTCGATTTGGACTGGTGCAAGGTGCCCACTATAATTAGTGGACAGCATATGCCAGGCCAACTTCTCACATTGGTGTGCAGCGTGTGGGATTCCAGCTTGCTATTGTTTTACCAGATAATCTCAATTGAATTGATCAACTGAAAACCACTAAAGGTACCTAAGGTACATATAATTTAAGCTTAGAATATCAGTAAGTTCTACTGAACTTAGAGTTGTGTGTTAAGGGATAGCACAACCCTTTCTACAACTCAAGAGAGTTTAGTAGGCCACACTAGAGTAGGTAGTGCATACACCACACCACACTAGTAATGTCTTTAAAAGCAGGATCTAGAGATGCCCTGCAGGAAGCCATTGAGCTTCCCCCTCCAAGTATGACACACTCCCATTCTTGGAACTGAGAGCTTTGTGTAACGTGAGGAAATTAAGGACAGGCCAAAGTCCCACCACCCAACACCTCCAGGAGTTGTTGGTGGCTTATGATCTTAGTAAGTCCTCAGAGACTGAAGGGGTAGGAGCAGAGGGTGGGCCAGCAGATGAGGAAGGGGCCAGGGGTACTACTACCCCCAGCCCCCTCTGAAACTGACCAGGAGGGTGACAATGACCCTGACCTGGAAAACCCAATCCCTTCTGGGGAAGATGAAGATGAGGATCTAGAGAACCACACCTTTGTCCCCCAGGAAGGATTATGAGTGTGCTCAGAAAGTCTAGGTCTCCTTCTCAGGAGTCTAACCACTCTGGCACCTCAATAGGGAGCTCTGTTTCTTCTCACAGGAGGGAATCCTCTCATGAGAGAAGAAAGAGACTGGTCCAGTATGAGGAAACTCAACTAGAGATCAGGAAGAAGCAATTGGCTTTAGATAGAGAATCCCTAGATCTCCTTAGAGAGAGAAGAAAGTTGGGACTAGAGTCCCATGGTGGCAACAATATCCCTAGAGATAGGGACAGGTCTTATGACCATAGAAACCTAAACAAGATTGTCCCTCCCTACCAGAGTGGGGATGACATCCACAAATGGATAACTGCACTGGAGAGGGCCTGTAAAGTTCAGAAGGTCCCCCAGAGGCAGTGGGCAGCAATCTTGTGGCTCTCCTTTGCAGACAAAGGTAGAGACAAGCTCCTCACTGTAAGAGAAGAGGATGCTGACAATTACACAGTCTTGAAGAGTGCTCTGATAGATGGGTTTGGCCTAACCACTGAACAGTATAGGTTGAAGTTCAGAGACACCCAAAAGCTCAGACTCAAGACTGGGTTGATTTTGTAGATTGTGCTACAAAGGCTCTGGAAGGTTGGATACATGGCAACAAAGTGCATGACTTTTTAGGATTGTACAATTTGATTATGAGGGAGCAGATCCTTAATAATTGTCAAAACCAGCTTTTGCACCAGTATCTGGTGGACTCTGATCTGACCTCTCCCCAAGAATTGGGAAAGAAGGCAGACAAATGGGTCAGAACCAGAGTAAAAACTAGAAATCAGGGTGGTGACCAGAAGAAAGATTCTACTAAGTCCCAAGAGAAAGGTGGGGATAAATCTAAGGATAAGTCCCCTACAGGGCCCCAAAATTCCTCTTCTGGGGGTGGGTCCCAAACTCCTTCCTCTCCTGAAAAGAAACCATATTGCCATGTCTGTAAAAAGCCTGGGCACTGGAAAACTGATCCCAGTTGCCCCAGGATTGGCAATAAAGAAAATGTTCCTCCCACAACTACTACCACCCCTCCTGGTACTACCAGTAGTAATCCTCCAGTTGGGAGTAGTGCACCCAAAAGTTGGGTGCTTTTGCAAGAGGAACAGAGGTGGGCCCTAGTTTAGACAGGGACCCCTCAACAGACTCCTCTGACTCTGATGGTGGTATAGGATTTGCCACCTTTACCATGGGTCCCATAGCATTGGGCAGGTACAGACTGGAGCCAATGATTAATGGTCAGAAAGCTGTGGCATTTAGGGACACAGGGGCTAGTGTCACCATGGTGGCAGGGAAACTAGTCCCCCTCACCAGCTTTTACCTGAGTTTAAATACCAGGTGACCAACATTGATGGTGTCAGAACAGATCACCCCATGGCCATAGTCAATCTCAGCTGGGAGGGGGTCACAGGCCCAAAAGAGTGGCAGTGTCCCCAACCCTACCTGTAGATTGCCTGATGGGCAATGATTTGGAAATTTCAGCCTGGGCTGAAGTTGAACACCAAACCCATCTTAGGATGTTGGGCGTCCCTGCAAAGGTTAGTGGGGCTGTGATGGCCACAGCCCCAGCCCAAGACTTTGGAGAGATGGAGCCTGAAAGAATGGCCCACTCTCCCCCAAAAGAGAGCACAAGGGTTGAAGAAAAGTCTTCTTCCCCCAGACAGTAGGTAAGGGTCAGCCTCCTCAGGGAACTGACCCTACCCCTAGTGAAGGAACTGCCACAGAGGTAGTCAGGCCTGGCCTGGCCACACCCCTGATGGCAGAGGACCCTTCCACGGTGGTACCCAGTCTGGAGCAGGTAACCTGCCCCTCTCTACCCTGCCTCAGTCAGCCCAGGGCTGCAGAGGTCAGGGAGGTCAGTGGACCCCCGGGCCCCCTGTCCAGAGGAAGCCCCCATCAGCAGATTAGGGGCAGCCAGTCTAGTAGCCCTAGCCAGGTGAAAATTCCTCTACACACTGAGGGATCCCCCATACCTTTATGTAGGGACCTCCCCCAGAAGGACTCTGGTAGGCAAGGGCAAACCTGGGACCAGAAGGTTCCAAACCTGCCATGTCCCTCCAGTGTTCCATCCAAAGGGACCCAACCCCCAGCTGTAGGCAGCCAAAGGTTGACCCTTAGAGCAAAGTGCAACTCAGTCATGGAAAGACAGGCATACATGGTGACCAGTGATCTGAGGAAACTGAGGCCAACATTCCTAGGGCCTCACTTCCCTACTCAGACACCTCACCAGCCTTGTACTTTACCTAAGCACACCAGAGGTAGTGATTCCCCATGGTGGAGACCCTCTCATACCCTTAGGGTGAGGGATTGCTTAGTGGACCATAACATAGGGGGCAACCATGCTAGTGCAGGTGCTTCCTTATATGGCCACTTAGTCAATATAGGCTCAACTGGCCAAGGTTAGCCTTATCTCCTTTCGTTTGGGGGGTTATGTAGGAAGGTGGAATCTGACTATATGGTTGCCCCCACTTTTTTATGGTGTTTTGCTGGTTTATGACTTAGTTGGACTGGGATCCTGCTATTCAGGGCCCCAGTCTATCTGCTTTCTCTGTAAAATGGATTCCATGTGCCTTAGGCACATCTCTGATTGGGATCTGGAGTGCCCTTATAAGTCCCTAGTATATGGTATACTATGTACCAAGGGCATAGGTACCTCAGAGGCCTGCCAGGGGCTGCAGCATGTATTATGCCACCCCTGGAAGGCCATCCAAACTGACACCACAGGTCTGCTACTGCAGCCTGGGTAAGGTGGTGCATGCACCCCTTACTGTGATATAGGTTACCTATATCACGAAATACATACACACCTAGAAACCTATAAGTCACTCCTAAGGCAGGCCTTATCAATCCTAAAGGCAGAGTGCATGGTTCCTATGTGAGAGGGTGCCCCTGCATGAGCAGGGCCCCTCTGCAGCGTTCGGAGACCATCTCTGATGCTGTTTGTAGTGCAGCCTGACCATATACTCTTAAGCGCATTATATCCTCGCGGTAAAATGCTAACTTTGGAATGGCTGCACCTAAACATGTCGTGTTTGGTGTCAAACATCTTGGAATACTACCCCCCGCCAATCCTGGCGGCGGGGGTAGCATTCCACCCTTCTAGAGAGAAAGACATGTTAACTCTGGCTTACCCGGTAACTTCTTTCTGAAGCCCTGGCATCACAAAATGGATGCTGCTGCCACAGACACAAGTCTGGCCTCCTGCTGCTGGACGAAACTCCGGCAGGGGAGGCCTGGACAATAGGTTTCCTGTTGCAGGGAGGTGTGACCACCTCCCCAGACAGGATAATGTGTATTGGGGCTGGGTGGGTGCACTCTTAGAGTGCTTTGAAGTCCTGCACTGGGGGAGCAAAGGCTCCTCTGTGCATATGCCAGTTCAAACCAGCTCAGGGGCTACCTGCCCCTGCTCTGGCGCGAAACTGGACAAAGGGAAGTGGGTGTAGCCACCCCTCCCTTGACCCTCCCATAGGTGGGGTCATAGAGTTAGTCCCTCCCTGTTTTACTAGTTAAAATGGGGAACCCTTGCCACAGCAAGATTAGATATCCCTGGACTAAACTTTGAAACTGAATCCTGGACCTTCGACGCTCTACATCACGATTAGAGGACTGAAGAATCTCCCTTGGGGTCAAGGAGTGACTCCCCTGCTTGGCAGGCACCAAAAACGATAACGACGGTCGCAAACTACGCCGCTCCCGCCGGAGTCCGAAGTCCCTGCAGCCCAAGAAGTGGATTTCCTGACTTCTCCAAGGCCATCGTGAGTCCCCAGCGAAGCTGAGGCAAGTGGACCCCACGAGTGACGAGGAACCGCGACCCCTGGGTACCGTGCACTATTATCGAGTGCAACCCCTTCACAACGTTCTACGAACCTGTGCTTTGGACCACGTGTGGTCCCAACCTCCAGCAGGAATCGCTCCGAAGATCAGAGGCCTACACCGTCCTGAGTGACCGTGGGCCCCTGTTGAGTGATTCCGCCCGAGGTGTCTTCGCGATCCCTTGCCAGCCGGCTCGTGGGTCCCCAGAAGACTTTCTAAAGAAACCAAAGGGCTCCCCTGGTTGCTCCAGGCCTGCCCTGACTTACCCTCGCTGGGTGAGTTCCCCAGACCTTGCTGGTCTGCACCATCGACGATCTTCAGCTACATCGAGACTTGCCGTTGCCAAGGCTTGTTGGGTCCAATCCGGTCGCCGACACCGCAGCACTCGACAGACATCGTGTACCAGCCCGAATCCTGCTCCTGGTCGCCAACAACGCCTCCTGGACCTCGTGGCTGCAGAAACGAGACGACCGTCAACGCACCTGAAGCACTCGACATCGGTGGGCATCTGTCCATCGCCTTCCTGGTCACTGGCTAGTGACCCAGACTCTGTCCCCTCTGCTTTCAGGTTCTTCAGAACTCCGATCCACTCTTGGATCCACCCGGACACTTTTCTCCTGGTCGCCAGCAGCACTTTGCAGCAGCTCGCCATAAGACACGACGACGAAACCCGACCCCGAAAGGCACCTATGCACCCGGCTTCCCTGGGTGAGGTAACACGAGTACTCCGGTGCTCCCGTGGGTAGAGACTCTTCAAAGTCCTAGATCTCAAAGGGTTTTGTCCTAGTCCTCTTTAAAGTGTCCCTTTCCTCTATTTTCCCGATCCCGACTTTCTCCATAGAAGTTAACGGCGTATCGCGGTTGTGTATTTACACTGCACGCGTCTCCCGTGGGTCCCCTGTGTCACTACCTTGGGTGGTTCCTTGTGGTCCAAGCACTTCTAGAGGCTCTAGGCCTAGTGTCTAGTTCAGTCGTGGTTCGCATACCACTTTATTGGTATATGGTTTGAGTACGCCCCTAGGGCCCAAACGTGTATTTGTGCTATTACTGTGATTTAAGATCTTATAACCTATGTACTTCGAACTCTAGCCTCATAAAGAGACTAGAGGGGTGTGTTTAGTAATAAATACATATATTTTGAATATATACCTGGTGTGGTGCTCTTTCATTTGGTCACTCAAGAGATTATAGACTGGTAAAACAAGCTGCTTTACATTCCTTCAAGACTTAGCCTGAAGGCTGCTCTCCACAGCTACCACTAGGATAGCTTTCAATAAGGTTGTCTTTAACCTACCTACCATAAGAGTCGATTTGGACTGGTGCAAGGTGCCCACTATAATTAGTGGACAGCATATGCCAGGCCAACTTCTCACAGTACATAGGTTATAAGATCTTAAATCACAGTAATAGCACAAATACACGTTTGGGCCCTAGGGGCGTACCAAACCAGATACCAATAAAATGGTATGCGAACCACGACTGAACTAGACACTAGGCCTAGAGCCTCTAGAAGTGCTTGGACCACAAGGAACCACCCAAGGTAGTGACACAGGGGACCCACGGGAGACGCGTGCAGTGTAAATACACAACCGCGATACGCCGTTAACTTCTATGGAGAAAGTCAAGATCGGAAAATAGAGGAAAGGGACACTTAAAAGAGGACTAGGACAAAACCCCTTGAGATCTAGGACTTTGAAGAGTCTCTACCCACGGAGCACCGGAGTACTGTGTTACCTCACCCAGGGAAGCCGGTGCATAGGTGCCTTTCGGGTCGGGTTTCGTCGTCGGTTCTTATGGCGATCTGCTGCAAAGTGCTGCTGGCGACCAGGAGAAGTGTCCGGGTGGATCCAAGAGTGGATCGGAGTTCTGAAGAACCTGAAAGCAGAGGGGACAGAGTCTGGGTCACTAGCCAGTGACCAGGAAGGCGATGGACAGATGCCCACCGATGTCGAGTGCTTCAGGTGCGTTGACGGTCGTCTCGTTTCTGCAGCCACGAGGTCCAGGAGGCGTTGTTGGCGACCAGGAGCAGATTCGGGCTGGTACACGATGTTTGTCGAGTGCTGCGGTGTCGGCGATCGGATTGGACCCAACAAGCCTTGGCAACGGCAAGTCTCGATGTAGCTGAAGATCGTCGATGGTGCAGACCAGCAAGGTCTGGGGAACTCACCCAGTGAGGGTAAGTCAGGGCAGGCCTGGAGCAACCAGGGTAGCCCTTTGGTTTCTTTAGAAAGTCTTCTGGGGACCCACTGAGCCGGCTGGCAAGGGATCGCGAAGACATCTCGGGCGGAATCACTCAACAGGGCCCACGGTCACTCAGGACGGTGTAGGCCTCTGATCTTCGGAGGGATTCCTGCTGGAGGCTGGGACCACACGTGGTCCAAAGCACAGGTTCGTAGAACGTTGTGAAGGGGTTGCACTCGATAATAGTGCACGGTACCCAGGGGTCGCGGTTCCTCGTCACTCGTGGGGTCCACTTGCCTCAGCTTCGCTGGGGACTCACGATGGCCTTGGAGAAGTCAGGAAATCCACTTCTTGGGCTGCAGGGACTTCGGACTCCGGCGGAGCGGCGTAGTTTGCGACCGTCGTTATCGTTTTTGGTGCCTGCCAAGCAGGGAGTCACTCCTTGACCCCAAGGGAGATTCTTCAGTCCTCTAATCGTGATGTAGAGCGTCGAAGGTCCAGGATTCAGTTTCAAAGTTTAGTCCAGGGATATCTAAAGTCCTAAGGACTGGGTTCCTACCTTTATTCTAAAAATAGGGGTTGGACTAACTCTATGACCCCACCTATGGGAGGGTCAAGGGAGGGTGGCTACACCCACTTCCCTTTGTCCAGTTTCGCGCAGAGCAGGGGCAGGTAGCCCCTGAGCTGGTTTGAACTGGCATATGCACAGAGGAGCCTTTGCTCCCCAGTGCAGGACTTCAAAGCACTCTAAGAGTGCACCCACCCAGCCCCAATACACATTATCCTGTCTGGGAGGTGGTCACACCTCCCTGCAACAGGAAACCTATTGTCCAGGCCTCCCTGCCGGAGTTTCGTCCAGCAGCAGGAGGCCAGACTTGTGTCTGTGGCAGCAGCATCCATTTTGTGATGCCAGGGCTTCAGAAAGAAGTTACCGGTAAGCCAGAGTTAACATGTCTTTCCCTCTAGAAGGGTGGAATGCTACCCCCGCCGCCAGGATTGGCGGGGGGTAGTATTCCAAGATGTTTGACACCAAACACGACATGTTTAGGTGCAGCCATTCCAAAGTTAGCATTTTACCGCGAGGATATAATGCGCTTAAGAGTATATGGTCAGGCTGCGCTACAAACAGCATCAGAGATGGTCTCCGAACGCTGCAGAGGGGCCCTGCTCATGCAGAGGCACCCTCTCACATAGGAACCATGCACTCTGCCTTTAGGATTGATAAGGCCTGCCTTAGGAGTGACTTATAGGTTTATATGTGTGTATGTATTTAGTGATATAGGTAACCTATATCACAGTAAGGGGTGCATGCACCACCTTACCCAGGCTGCAGTAGCAGACCTGTGGTGTCAGTTTGGATGGCCGTCCAGGGGTGGCACAATACGTGCTGCAGCCCCGGGTAGGCCTCTGAGGTACCTATGCCCTTGGTACATAGAATACCATATACTAGGGACTTATAAGGGCACTCCAGATTCCAATCAGAGATGTGCCTAAGGCACATGGAAACCACTTTACAGAGAAAGCAGATAGACTGGGGCCCTGAATAGCAGGATCCCAGTCCAACTAAGTCATAAACCAGCAAAACACCATAAAAAAAAAGTGGGGGCAACCATATAGTCAGATTCCACCTTCCTACAGAGACCAACATGCTCGGTTCCACCTCCAGCAAGGCACCTCCGCCCTGGCCTTCAGGGCCATCTACTATCCAAGTACAGAGACCAACGTATTCGGTCCCGTCTCCACCAATGCACCTCAGGCCTGGCCTTCAGCACCATCTACTATCCAAGTACAGAGACCAACGTACTTAGTCCTGCCTCCACCAATGCACCTCAGTGCTGGCCTTATTGAGCATCTACTATCCGAGTAAAGAGACCAACGTACTCGGTCCCGTCTCCCCCAATGCACCTCAGTCCTGGCCTTCAGGACCATCTACAGAGACCAACGTACTCGGTCCCTGCTCCACCAATGCACCTAAGTCCTGACCTTCAGGGCCATCTACTATGCAAGTACAGAGACCAACGTACTCCGTCCCATCTCAACCAATGCCCCTCGGTCCTGGCCTTCAGGACCATCTACTATCCAAGTACAGAGGCAAGCGTACTCGGTCCCGTCTCCACCAATGCACCACGGTCCTGGCCTTCAGGACCATCTACTATCCAAGTACAGAGACTAACGTACTCGGTCCCGTCTCCACCAATGCACCTCAGTCCTGGCCTTCAGGACCATCTACTATCCAAGTACAGAGACCAACGTACTAGGTCCCGTCTCCACCAATGCACCTCAGCCCTGGCCTTCAAGACCTTCTACTATCCAAGTTCAGAGACCAACGTACTCGGTCCCGTCTCCACCAATGCACCTCAGCCCTGGCCTTCAGGACCGTCTACTATCCAAGTACAGAGACCAACGTACTTGGTCCCGTCTCCACCAATGCACCTCAGCCCTGGCCTACAGGAGCATCTATTATCCAAGTACAGAGACCAACGTACTCGGTCCCACCTCTACCAATGCACCTCAGCCCTGGCCTTCAGGACCATCTACTATCCAAGTAAAGAGACCAATGTACTCGGTCCCGTCTCCACCAATGCACCTCAGCCCTGGCCTTCAGGACCATCTACTATCCAAGTACAGAGACCAAAGTACTCAGTCCCACGTTCACCAATGCACCTCAGCCCTGGCCTTCAGGACCATCTACTATCCAAGTACAGAGACCAACGTACTCGGTCCCGTCTCCACCAATGCACCTCGGGCCTGGCCTTCAGAACCATCTAATATCCAAATACAGAGACAAACGTACTCGGTCCAGTCTCCACCAGTGACCTCATGCCTGGCCTTCAGCACCATCTACTATCTAACTACAGAGAACAACGTTCTCGGTCCCGTCTCCACCAATGCACCTCAGTCCTGGCCTTCAGTACCATCTACTATCCAAGTACCTAGACCAACGTACTCGGTCCCGCTTCTACCAATGCACCTCACTCCTGGTCTGCAGGAACACCTACTATCCAAGTACAGAAACCAACGTACTCGGTCCCGCCTCCACCAATGCACCTCAGTCCTGGCCTACAAGACCATCTACTATCCAAGTACAGAGACCAACGTACTCGGTACCATCTCCACCAATGCACCTCAGTCCTGGCCTTCAGAAGCATCTACTATCCAAGTACAGAGACCAACGTACTCAGTCCCCCCTCTACCAATGCACCTCAGTCCTGGCTATTAGGAACATCTACTATCCAAGTACCGAGACCAACGTACTCGGTCCCGCCTCCACCAATGCACCTCAGTCCTGGCCTACAAGCCTGTCTACTATCCAAGTACAGAGACCAAAGTACTCGGTCCCCCCTCCACTAATGCACCTCAGTCCTGGCCTAAAAGACCACCTACTATCCAAGTGCAGAGACCAATGTACTCGGTCCCGCCTCCACCAATGCACCTCAGTCCAGGCCTACAAGACCATCTACTATCCAAGTACAGAAACCAACGTACTCGGTCCCGTCTCCACCAATGCACCTCAGTCCTGCCCTTCAGTACGATCTACTATCCAAGTACCTAGACCAACGTACTCAATCCCGCCTCCACCAATTCACCTCAGTCCTCGCCTGCAGGACCCCTAATATCCAAGTACCAAGAGCAATGTACTCGGTCCCGCCTCCACCAATGCACCTCAGTCCTGGCCTACAAGACCATCTACTATCCAAGTACAAAGACCAACATACTCGGTCCCGTCTCCACCAATGTACCTCAGTCCTGGCCTTCAGTACCATCTACTATCCAAGTACAGAGACCAACGTACTCAGTCCCGTCTCCACCAATGCACCTCAGTCCTGGCCTACAGTACCATCTACTATCCAAGTACAGAGACCAACGTACTCGGTCCCGCCTCCACCTATGCACCTCAGTCCTGGCCTACAAGACCATCTACTATCCAAGTACCGAGACCAACGTACTCGGTCCCACCTCCACCAATGCCCCTCAGTCCTGGTCTACAAGACCATTTACTATTCAAGTACAGAGACCAACATACTCGGTCCCGTCTCCACCAATGCACCTCAGTCCTGCCCTTCAGTATGATCTACTATCCAAGTACCTAGACCAACGTACTCGATCGCGCCTCCACCAATGCACCTCAGTCCTGGCCTGCAGGACCACCTACTATCCAAGTACTGAGACCAATGTACTCGGTCCCTGCTCCACCAATGCACCTAAGTCCTGACCTTCAGGGCCATCTACTATCCAAGTACAGAGACAAGCGTATTCGGTCCCGTCTCCACCAATGCACCTCAGGCCTGGCCTTCAGCACCATCTACTATCCAAGTACAGAGACCAACGTACTTAGTCCCACCTCCACCAATGCACCTCAGTGCTGGCCTTATTGAGCATCTACTATCCGAGTAAAGAGACCAACGTACTCGGTCCCGTCTCCACCAATGCACCTCAGTCCTGGCCTTCAGGACCATCTACTATGCAAGTACAGAGACCAACGTACTCGGTCCCTGCTCCACCAATGCACCTAAGTCCTGACCTTCAGGGCCATCTACTATGCAAGTACAGAGACCAACGTACTCCGTCCCGTCTCCACCAATGCCCCTCGGTCCTGGCCTTCAGGACCATCTACTATCCAAGTACAGAGACAAGCGTACTCGGTCCCGTCTCCACCAATGCACCACGGTCCTGGCCTTCAGGACCATCTACTATCCAAGTACAGAGACCAACGTACTCGGTCCCGTCACCACCAATGCACCTCTGTCCTGGCCTTCAGGACCATCTACTATCCAAGTACAGAGACCAACGTACTCGGTCCTGTCTCCACCAATGCACCTCAGCCCTGGCCTTCAGGACCGTCTGCTATCCAAGTACAGAGACCAACGTACTCGGTCCCGTCTCCACCAATGCACCTCAGTCCTGGCCTTCAGGACCATCTACTATCCAAGTACAGAGACCAATGTACTCGGTCCCGTCTCCACCAATGCACCTCAGCCCTGGCCTTCAGGACCGTCTGCTATCCAAGTACAGAGACCAACGTACTCGGTCCCGTCTCCACCAATGCACCTCAGCCCTGGCCTCCAGGAGCATCTATTATCCAAGTACAGAGACCAAAGTACTCGGTCCCACCTCTACCAATGCACCTCAGTCCAGGCCTGCAGGACCATCTACTATTCAAGTACAGAGGCCAACGTACTCGGTCCCACCTCCACAAGTGCACCTCAGGCCTGGCCTTCAGTACCATCTACTATCCAAGTGCAGAGACCAACGTACTGGGTCCCGTCTCCACCAGTGCACCTCAGGGCTGGCCTTCAGGACCATCTACTATCCAAGTACAGAGACCAACGTACTCGGTCCCATCTCCACCAATGCACCTCAATGCTGGCCTTCAGTACCATCTACTATCCAAGTACAGAGCCCGACGTACTCGGTCCCGTCTCCACCAATGCACCTCAGAGCTGGCCTTCAGTACCATCTACTATCCAAGTACAGAGACCAACGTACTCGGTCTTGTCTCCACCAATGCACCTCAGTCCTGGCCTTCAGTACCATCTACTATCCAAGTACAGAGACCAAAGTACTCTGTCCCACCTCCACCAATGTACCTCAGGCCTGGCATTCAGCACCATCTACTATCCAAGTACAGAGACCAACATGCTCGGTTCCACCTCCAGTGAGGCACCTCCGCCCTGGCCTTCAGGGCCATCTACTATCCAAGTACAGAGACCAACGTATTCGGTCCCGTCTCCACCAATGCACCTCAGGCGTGGCCTTCAGCACCATCTACTATCCAAGTACAGAGACCAACGTACTCAGTCCCGTCTTCACCAATGCACCTCAGTCCTGGCCTTCAGGATCATTTACTATCCAAGTACAGAGACCAACATGCTCGGTTCCACCTCCAGCAAGGCACCTCCGCCCTGGCCTTCAGGGCCATCTACTATCCAAGTACAGAGACCAACGTATTCGGTCCCGTCTCCACCAATGCACCTCAGGCCTGGCCTTCAGCACCATCTACTATCCAAGTACAGAGACCAACGTACTTAGTCCTGCCTCCACCAATGCACCTCAGTGCTGGCCTTATTGAGCATCTACTATCCGAGTAAAGAGACCAACGTACTCGGTCCCGTCTCCCCCAATGCACCTCAGTCCTGGCCTTCAGGACCATCTACTATGCAAGTACAGAGACCAACGTACTCGGTCCCTGCTCCACCAATGCACCTAAGTCCTGACCTTCAGGGCCATCTACTATGCAAGTACAGAGACCAACGTACTCCGTCCCATCTCCACCAATGCCCCTCGGTCCTGGCCTTCAGGACCATCTACTATCCAAGTACAGAGGCAAGCGTACTCGGTCCCGTCTCCACCAATGCACCACGGTCCTGGCCTTCAGGACCATCTACTATCCAAGTACAGAGACTAACGTACTCGGTCCCATCTCCACCAATGCACCTCAGTCCTGGCCTTCAGGACCATCTACTATCCAAGTACAGAGACCAATGTACTAGGTCCCGTCTCCACCAATGCACCTCAGCCCTGGCCTTCAGGACCTTCTACTATCCAAGTTCAGAGACCAACGTACTCGGTCCCGTCTCCACCAATGCACCTCAGCCCTGGCCTTCAGGACCGTCTACTATCGAAGTACAGAGACCAACGTACTTGGTCCCGTCTCCACCAATGCACCTCAGCCCTGGCCTACAGGAGCATCTATTATCCAAGTACAGAGACCAACGTACTCGGTCCCACCTCTACCAATGCACCTCAGCCCTGGCCTTCAGGACCATCTACTATCCAAGTAAAGAGACCAATGTACTCGGTCCCGTCTCCACCAATGCACCTCAGCCCTGGCCTTCAGGACCATCTACTATCCAAGTACAGAGACCAAAGTACTCAGTCCCACTTTCACCAATGCACCTCAGCCCTGGCCTTCAGGACCATCTACTATCCAAGTACAGAGACCAACGTACTCGGTCCCGTCTCCACCAATGCACCTCGGGCCTGGCCTTCAGAACCATCTAATATCCAAGTACAGAGACAAACGTACTCGGTCCAGTCTCCACCAGTGACCTCATGCCTGGCCTTCAGCACCATCTACTATCCAACTACAGAGAACAACGTTCTCGGTCCCGTCTCCACCAATGCACCTCAGTCCTGGCCTTCAGTACCATCTACTATCCAAGTACCTAGACCAACGTACTCGGTCCCGCTTCTACCAATGCACCTCACTCCTGGTCTGCAGGAACACCTACTATCCAAGTACAGAAACCAACGTACTCGGTCCCGCCTCCACCAATGCACCTCAGTCCTGGCCTACAAGACCATCTACTATCCAAGTACAGAGACCAACGTACTCGGTTCCGTCTCCACCAATGCACCTCAGTCCTGGCCTTCAGGACCATCTACTATCCAAGTACAGAGACCAACGTACTCGGTCCCATCTCCACCAATGCACCTCAGTCCTGGCCTTCAGAAGCATCTACTATCCAAGTACAGAGACCAACGTACTCAGTCCCCCTCTACCAATGCACCTCAGTCCTGGCTATTAGTACCATCTACTATCCAAGTACCGAGACCAACGTACTCGGTCCCGCCTCCACCAATGCACCTCAGTCCTGGCCTACAAGCCTGTCTACTATCCAAGTACAGAGACCAAAGTACTCGGTCCCCCTCCACTAATGCACCTCAGTCCTGGCCTAAAAGACCACCTACTATCCAAGTGCAGAGACCAATGTACTCGGTCCCGCCTCCACCAATGCACCTCAGTCCAGGCCTACAAGACCATCTACTATCCAAGTACAGAGACCAACGTACTCGGTCCCGTCTCCACCAATGCACCTCAGTCCTGCCCTTCAGTACGATCTACTATCCAAGTACCTAGACCAACGTACTCAATCCCGCCTCCACCAATTCACCTCAGTCCTCGCCTGCAGGACCCCCTAATATCCAAGTACCAAGAGCAATGTACTCGGTCCCGCCTCCACCAATGCACCTCAGTCCTGGCCTACAAGACCATCTACTATCCAAGTACAAAGACCAACATACTCGGTCCCGTCTCCACCAATGTACCTCAGTCCTGGCCTTCAGTACCATCTACTATCCAAGTACAGAGACCAACGTACTCGGTCCTGCCTCCACCTATGCACCTCAGTCCTGGCCTACCAGACCATCTACTATCCAAGTACCGAGACCAACGTACTCGGTCCCACCTCCACCAATGCCCCTCAGTCCTGGTCTACAAGACCATTTACTATTCAAGTACAGAGACCAACATACTCGGTCCCATCTCCACCAATGCACCTCAGTCCTGCCCTTCAGTATGATCTACTATCCAAGTACCTAGACCAACGTACTCGATCGCGCCTCCACCAATGCACCTCAGTCCTGGCCTGCAGGACCACCTACTATCCAAGTACTGAGACCAATGTACTCGGTCCCGCCTACACCAATGCACCTCAGTCCTGGCCTTCAGTACCATCTACTATCCAAGTACCTAGACCAACCTACTTGGTCCCGCCTCTACCAATGCATCTCACTCCTGGCCTGCAGGAACACCTACTATCCAAGTACAGAGACCAACGTACTCGGTCCCTTCTCCACCAATGCACCTCAGTCCTGGCCTTCAGGACCATCTACTATCCAAGTACAGAGACCAACGTACTTGGTCCCGTCTCCACCAATGCACCTCAGTCCTGGCCTTCAGGAGCATCTACTATCCAAGTACAGAGACCAACGTACTCAGTCCCCCCTCTACCAATGCACCTCAGTCCTGGCCATTAGTACCATCTACTATCCAAGTACCGAGACCAACGTACTCGGTCCCGCCTCCACCAATGCACCTCAGTCCAGGCCTACAAGACCAACTACTATCCAAGTACGGAGACCAACGTACTCAGTCCTGTCTCCACCAATGCACCTCAGTCCTGCCCTTCAGTACGATGTACTATCCAAGTACCTAGACCAACGTACTCAATCCCGCCTCCACAATGCACCTCAGTCCTGGCCTGCAGGACCACCTACTATCCAAGTACCGAGACCAATGTACTCGGTCCCGCCTCCACCAATGCACCTCAGTCCTGGCCTTCAGTAGCATCTACTATCCAAGTACAGAGACCAACATACTCGGTCCCGTCTCCACCAATGTACCTCAGTCCTGGCCTTCAGTACCATCTACTATCCAAGTACAGAGACCAACGTACTCGGTCCCGCCTCCACCTATGCACCTCAGTCCTGGCCTACAAGACCATCTACTATCCAAGTACCGAGACCAATGTACTCGGTCCCACCTCCACCAATGCCCCTCAGTCCTGGTCTACAAGACCATTTACTATTCAAGTACAGAGACCAACATACTCGGTCCCGTCTCCACCAATGCACCTCAGTCCTGCCCTTCAGTACGATCTACTATCCAAGTACCTAGACCAACGTATTCGATCCCGCCTCCACCAATGCACCTCAGTCCTGGCCTGCAGGACCACCTACTATCCAAGTACTGAGACCAATGTACTCGGTCCCGCCTCCACCAATGCACCTCAGTCCTGGCCTGCAAGACCATCTACTATCCAAGTACAGAGACCAACGTATCGGTCACGTCTCCACCAATGTACCTCAGTCCTGGCCTTCAGTACCATCTACTATCCAAGTACAAAGACCAACATACTCGGTCCCGTCTCCACCAATGTACCTCAGTCCTGGCCTTCAGTACCATCTACTATCCAAGTACAGAGACCAACGTACTCAGTCCCGTCTCCACCAATGCACCTCAGTCCTGGCCTTCAGTACCATCTACTATCCAAGTACAGAGACCAACGTACTCGGTCCTGCCTCCACCTATGCACCTCAGTCCTGGCCTACAAGACCATCTACTATCCAAGTACCGAGACCAACGTACTCGGTCCCACCTCCACCAATGCCCCTCAGTCCTGGTCTACAAGACCATTTACTATTCAAGTACAGAGACCAACATACTCGGTCCCGTCTCCACCAATGCACCTCAGTCCTGCCCTTCAGTATGATCTACTATCCAAGTACCTAGACCAACATACTCGATCGCGCCTCCACCAATGCACCTCAGTCCTGGCCTGCAGGACCACCTACTATCCAAGTACTGAGACCAATGTACTCGGTCCCTGCTCCACCAATGCACCTAAGTCCTGACCTTCAGGGCCATCTACTATGCAAGTACAGAGACCAACGTACTCCGTCCCGTCTCCACCAATGCCCCTCGGTCCTGGCCTTCAGGACCATCTACTATCCAAGTACAGAGACAAGCGTATTCGGTCCCGTCTCCACCAATGCACCTCAGGCCTGGCCTTCAGCACCATCTACTATCCAAGTACAGAGACCAACGTACTTAGTCCCGCCTCCACCAATGCACCTCAGTGCTGGCCTTATTGAGCATCTACTATCCGAGTAAAGAGACCAACGTACTCGGTCCCGTCTCCACCAATGCACCTCAGTCCTGGCCTTCAGGACCATCTACTATGCAAGTACAGAGACCAACGTACTCGGTCCCTGCTCCACCAATGCACCTAAGTCCTGACCTTCAGGGCCATCTACTATGCAAGTACAGAGACCAACGTACTCCGTCCCGTCTCCACCAATGCCCCTCGGTCCTGGCCTTCAGGACCATCTACTATCCAAGTACAGAGACAAGCGTACTCGGTCCCGTCTCCACCAATGCACCACGGTCCTGGCCTTCAGGACCATCTACTATCCAAGTACAGAGACCAACGTACTCGGTCCCGTCACCACCAATGCACCTCTGTCCTGGCCTTCAGGACCATCTACTATCCAAGTACAGAGACCAACGTACTCGGTCCTGTCTCCACCAATGCACCTCAGCCCTGGCCTTCAGGACCGTCTGCTATCCAAGTACAGAGACCAACGTACTCGGTCCCGTCTCCACCAATGCACCTCAGTCCTGGCCTTCAGGACCATCTACTATCCAAGTACAGAGACCAATGTACTCGGTCCCGTCTCCACCAATGCACCTCAGCCCTGGCCTTCAGGACCGTCTGCTATCCAAGTACAGAGACCAACGTACTCGGTCCCGTCTCCACCAATGCACCTCAGCCCTGGCCTCCAGGAGCATCTATTATCCAAGTACAGAGACCAAAGTACTCGGTCCCACCTCTACCAATGCACCTCAGTCCAGGCCTGCAGGACCATCTACTATTCAAGTACAGAGGCCAACGTACTCGGTCCCACCTCCACAAGTGCACCTCAGGCCTGGCCTTCAGTACCATCTACTATCCAAGTGCAGAGACCAACGTACTGGGTCCCGTCTCCACCAGTGCACCTCAGGGCTGGCCTTCAGGACCATCTACTATCCAAGTACAGAGACCAACGTACTCGGTCCCATCTCCACCAATGCACCTCAATGCTGGCCTTCAGTACCATCTACTATCCAAGTACAGAGCCCGACGTACTCGGTCCCGTCTCCACCAATGCACCTCAGAGCTGGCCTTCAGTACCATCTACTATCCAAGTACAGAGACCAACGTACTCGGTCCCGTCTCCACCAATGCACCTCAGTCCTGGCCTTCAGTACCATCTACTATCCAAGTACAGAGACCAAAGTACTCTGTCCCACCTCCACCAATGTACCTCAGGCCTGGCATTCAGCACCATCTACTATCCAAGTACAGAGACCAACATGCTCGGTTCCACCTCCAGTGAGGCACCTCCGCCCTGGCCTTCAGGGCCATCTACTATCCAAGTACAGAGACCAACGTATTCGGTCCCGTCTCCACCAATGCACCTCAGGCGTGGCCTTCAGCACCATCTACTATCCAAGTACAGAGACCAACGTACTCAGTCCCGTCTTCACCAATGCACCTCAGTCCTGGCCTTCAGGATCATTTACTATCCAAGTACAGAGACCAACATGCTCGGTTCCACCTCCAGCAAGGCACCTCCGCCCTGGCCTTCAGGGCCATCTACTATCCAAGTACAGAGACCAACGTATTCGGTCCCGTCTCCACCAATGCACCTCAGGCCTGGCCTTCAGCACCATCTACTATCCAAGTACAGAGACCAACGTACTTAGTCCTGCCTCCACCAATGCACCTCAGTGCTGGCCTTATTGAGCATCTACTATCCGAGTAAAGAGACCAACGTACTCGGTCCCGTCTCCCCCAATGCACCTCAGTCCTGGCCTTCAGGACCATCTACTATGCAAGTACAGAGACCAACGTACTCGGTCCCTGCTCCACCAATGCACCTAAGTCCTGACCTTCAGGGCCATCTACTATGCAAGTACAGAGACCAACGTACTCCGTCCCATCTCCACCAATGCCCCTCGGTCCTGGCCTTCAGGACCATCTACTATCCAAGTACAGAGGCAAGCGTACTCGGTCCTGTCTCCACCAATGCACCACGGTCCTGGCCTTCAGGACCATCTACTATCCAAGTACAGAGACTAACGTACTCGGTCCCGTCTCCACCAATGCACCTCAGTCCTGGCCTTCAGGACCATCTACTATCCAAGTACAGAGACCAACGTACTAGGTCCCGTCTCCACCAATGCACCTCAGCCCTGGCCTACAGGAGCATCTATTATCCAAGTACAGAGACCAACGTACTCGGTCCCACCTCTACCAATGCACCTCAGCCCTGGCCTTCAGGACCATCTACTATCCAAGTAAAGAGACCAATGTACTCGGTCCCGTCTCCACCAATGCACCTCAGCCCTGGCCTTCAGGACCATCTACTATCCAAGTACAGAGACCAAAGTACTCAGTCCCACTTTCACCAATGCACCTCAGCCCTGGCCTTCAGGACCATCTACTATCCAAGTACAGAGACCAACGTACTCGGTCCCGTCTCCACCAATGCACCTCGGGCCTGGCCTTCAGAACCATCTAATATCCAAGTACAGAGACAAACGTACTCGGTCCAGTCTCCACCAGTGACCTCATGCCTGGCCTTCAGCACCATCTACTATCCAACTACAGAGAACAACGTTCTCGGTCCCGTATCCACCAATGCACCTCAGTCCTGGCCTTCAGTACCATCTACTATCCAAGTACCTAGACCAACGTACTCGGTCCCGCTTCTACCAATGCACCTCACTCCTGGTCTGCAGGAACACCTACTATCCAAGTACAGAAACCAACGTACTCGGTCCCGCCTCCACCAATGCACCTCAGTCCTGGCCTACAAGACCATCTACTATCCAAGTACAGAGACCAACGTACTCGGTTCCGTCTCCACCAATGCACCTCAGTCCTGGCCTTCAGGACCATCTACTATCCAAGTACAGAGACCAACGTACTCGGTCCCATCTCCACCAATGCACCTCAGTCCTGGCCTTAAGAAGCATCTACTATCCAAGTACAGAGACCAACGTACTCAGTCCCCCCTCTACCAATGCACCTCAGTCCTGGCTATTAGTACCATCTACTATCCAAGTACCGAGACCAACGTACTCTGTCCCGCCTCCACCAATGCACCTCAGTCCTGGCCTACAAGCCTGTCTACTATCCAAGTACAGAGACCAAAGTACTCGGTCCCCCCTCCACTAATGCACCTCAGTCCTGGCCTAAAAGACCACCTACTATCCAAGTGCAGAGACCAATGTACTCGGTCCCGCCTCCACCAATGCACCTCAGTCCAGGCCTACAAGACCATCTACTATCCAAGTACAGAGACCAACGTACTCGGTCCCGTCTCCACCAATGCACCTCAGTCCTGCCCTTCAGTACGATCTACTATCCAAGTACCTAGACCAACGTACTCAATCCCGCCTCCACCAATTCACCTCAGTCCTCGCCTGCAGGACCCCCTAATATCCAAGTACCAAGAGCAATGTACTCGGTCCCGTCTCCACCAATGTACCTCAGTCCTGGCCTTCAGTACCATCTACTATCCAAGTACAGAGACCAACGTACTCAGTCCCGTCTCCACCAATGCACCTCAGTCCTGGCCTTCAGTACCATCTACTATCCAAGTACAGAGACCAACGTACTCGGTCCTGCCTCCACCTATGCACCTCAGTCCTGGCCTACCAGACCATCTACTATCCAAGTACCGAGACCAACGTACTCGGTCCCACCTCCACCAATGCCCCTCAGTCCTGGTCTACAAGACCATTTACTATTCAAGTACAGAGACCAACATACTCGGTCCCATCTCCACCAATGCACCTCAGTCCTGCCCTTCAGTATGATCTACTATCCAAGTACCTAGACCAACGTACTCGATCGCGCCTCCACCAATGCACCTCAGTCCTGGCCTGCAGGACCACCTACTATCCAAGTACTGAGACCAATGTACTCGGTCCCGCCTACACCAATGCACCTCAGTCCTGGCCTTCAGTACCATCTACTATCCAAGTACCTAGACCAACCTACTCGGTCCCGCCTCTACCAATGCACCTCACTCCTGGCCTGCAGGAACACCTACTATCCAAGTACAGAAACCAACGTACTCGGTCCCGCCTCCACCAATGCCCCTCAGTCCTGGCCTACAAGACCATCTACTATCCAAGTACAGAGACCAACGTACTCGGTCCCTTCTCCACCAATGCACCTCAGTCCTGGCCTTCAGGACCATCTACTATCCAAGTACAGAGACCAACGTACTTGGTCCCGTCTCCACCAATGCACCTCAGTCCTGGCCTTCAGGAGCATCTACTATCCAAGTACAGAGACCAACGTACTCAGTCCCCCCTCTACCAATGCACCTCAGTCCTGGCCATTAGTACCATCTACTATCCAAGTACCGAGACCAATGTACTCGGTCCCGCCTCCACCAATGCACCACAGTCCAGGCCTACAAGACCAACTACTATCCAAGTACAGAGTGAGTACCCTCCTCCACCAATGCACCTCAGGCCTGGCCTTCAGCACCATCTACTATCCAAGTACAGAGACCAACGTACTCGTTCCCGTCTCCACCAATGCACCTCAGTCCTGGCCTTCAGGACCATCTACCAATTAAGTACAGAGACCACCGTACTCGGTCCCGTCTCCACCGATGCACCTCAGTGCTGGCCGTCAGTACCATCTTCTATCCAAGTACAGAGACCAACGTACTCTGTCCCACCTCCACCAATGCACCTCAGTACTGGCTTTCAGGACCATCTACTATCCAAGTACAGAGACTGACATACTCGGTCCCACCTTTGTCAATGCACCTCAGTCCAGGCCTGCAGGACCATCTACTATCCAAGTACAGAGGCCAAGGTACTTGGTCCCACCTCCACAAGTGCACCTCAGGCCTGGCCTTCAGTACCATCTACTATCCAAGTGCAGAGACCAACGTACTGGGTCCCGTCTCCACCGGTGCACCTCAGGGCTGGCCTTCAGGACCATCTACTATCCAAGTACAGAGACCAACGTACTCTGTCCCGCCTCCACCAATGCACCTCTGTCCTGGCCTTCAGTACCATCTACTATCCAAGTACAGAGTGAGTACCCGCCTCCACCAATGCACCTCAGGCCTGGCCTTCAGCACCATCTACTATCCAAGTACAGATACCAACGTACTCGCTCCCGTCTCCACCAATGCACCTCAGTCCTGGCCTTCAGGACCATCTGTTATCCAAGTACAGAGACCACCGTATTCGGTCCCGTCTCCACCAATGCACCTCAGTCCTGGCCTTCAGTACCATCTACTATCCAAGTACAGAGACCAACGTACTCGGTCCCGCCTCCACCTATGCACCTCAGTCCTGGCCTACAAGACCATCTACTATCCAAGTACCGAGACCAATGTACTCGGTCCCACCTCCACCAATGCCCCTCAGTCCTGGTCTACAAGACCATTTACTATTCAAGTACAGAGACCAACATACTCGGTCCCGTCTCCACCAATGCACCTCAGTCCTGCCCTTCAGTACGATCTACTATCCAAGTACCTAGACCAACGTACTCGATCCCGCCTCCACCAATGCACCTCAGTCCTGGCCTGCAGGACCACCTACTATCCAAGTACTGAGACCAATGTACTCGGTCCCGCCTCCACCAATGCACCTCAGTCCTGGCCTGCAAGACCATCTACTATCCAAGTACAGAGACCAACGTATCGGTCACGTCTCCACCAATGTACCTCAGTCCTGGCCTTCAGTACCATCTACTATCCAAGTACAGAGACCAAAGTACTCGGTCCCGTCTCCACCAGTGCACCTCAGGGCTGGCCTTCAGGACTATCTACTATCCAAGTACAGAGACCAACGTACTCGGTCCCGTCTCCACCAATGCACCTCAGTCCTGGCCTTCAGTACCATCTACTATCCAAGTACAAAGACCGACATACTCGGTCCCGCCTCCACCAATGCACCTCAGTGCTGGCCTTCAGAAGCATCTACTATTCAAGTACAGAGACCGACATACTCGGTCCCACCTCCACCAAAGCACCTCAGGCCTGGCCTTCAGTACCATCTGCTATCCAAGGACTGATACCAATTTACTCGGTCCCGCCTCCACCAATGCACCTCAGTCCTGGCCTTCAGCACCATATACTATCCAAGTACAGAGACCAAGGTACTCAGTCCCACCTCTACCAATGCACCTCAGTCCTTGACTTCACCACCATCTACTATCCAAGTACCGAGACCAAAGTACTCGGTCCTACCTCCACCAATGCACCTCAGGCCTGGCCTTCAGCACCATCTACTATCCAAGTACCGAGACCAACGTACTCTGTCCCACCTCCACCAATGCACCTCAGGCCTGGCCTTCAGCACCGTCTACTATCCAAGTACAGAGACCAACGCACTCGGTCCCATCTTCACCAATTCACCTCAGTGCTGGCCTTCAGTACCATCTACTATCCAAGTACCGAGACCAACGTACTCGTTACTGTCTCCACCAATGCACCTCATCCCTGGCCTTCAGCACCAGCTTTTTTCCAAGTACAGAGACCAACGTACTCTGTCCCACCTCTACCAATGCACCTCAGTCCTGGCCTTCAGTACCATCTACTATCCAAGTACAGAGACCAACGTACTCGGTCCCACCTCCACCAATGCACCTCAGTCCTGGCCTTCAGTACCATCTACTATCCAAGTACAGAGACCAACGTACTCGGTCCCGCCTCCACCAATGCACCTCGGTCCTGGCCTTCGGTACCATCTACTATCCAAGTACAGAGACCAACGTACTCGGTCCCGCCTCCACCAATGCACCTCAGTCCTGGCCTTCTGTACCATCTACTATCCAAGTACAGAGTGAGTACCCTCCTCCACCAATGCACCTCAGGCCTGGCCTTCAGCACCATCTACTATCCAAGTACAGAGACCAACGTACTCGTTCCCGTCTCCACCAATGCACCTCAGTCCTGGCCTTCAGGACCATCTACCAATTAAGTACAGAGACCACCGTACTCGGTCCCGTCTCCACCGATGCACCTCAGTGCTGGCCGTCAGTACCATCTTCTATCCAAGTACAGAGACCAACGTACTCTGTCCCACCTCCACCAATGCACCTCAGTACTGGCTTTCAGGACCATCTACTATCCAAGTACAGAGACTGACATACTCGGTCCCACCTTTGTCAATGCACCTCAGTCCAGGCCTGCAGGACCATCTACTATCCAAGTACAGAGGCCAACGTACTTGGTCCCACCTCCACAAGTGCACCTCAGGCCTGGCCTTCAGTACCATCTACTATCCAAGTGCAGAGACAAACGTACTGGGTCCCGTCTCCACCGGTGCACCTCAGGGCTGGCCTTCAGGACCATCTACTATCCAAGTACAGAGACCAACGTACTCTGTCCCGCCTCCACCAATGCACCTCTGTCCTGGCCTTCAGTACCATCTACTATCCAAGTACAGAGTGAGTACCCGCCTCCACCAATGCACCTCAGGCCTGGCCTTCAGCACCATCTACTATCCAAGTACAGATACCAACGTACTCGCTCCCGTCTCCACCAATGCACCTCAGTCCTGGCCTTCAGGACCATCTGTTATCCAAGTACAGAGACCACCGTATTCGGTCCCGTCTCCACCAATGCACCTCAGTCCTGGCCTTCAGTACCATCTACTATCCAAGTACAGAGACCAATGTACTCTGTCCCACCTCCACCAATGCACCTCAGTCCTGGCCTTCAGTACCATCTACTAACCAAGTACAGAGACCGACATACTCGGTCCCACCTTTGTCAATGCACCTCAGTCCTGGCCTGCAGGACTATCGACTATCCAATTACAGAGACCAACGTACTCGATCCCGTCTCGACCAATGCACCTCAGTCCTGGCCTTCAGTACCATCTACTATCCAAGTAGAGAGACCAACGTACTCGGTCCCGCCTCCACCAGTGCACCTCAGGCCTGGCCTTCAGGACCATCTACTATCCAAGTACAGAGACCAACGTACTCGGTCCAGTCTCCATCAGTGCACCTCAGGCCTGGCCTTCAGGACCATCTACTATCCAAGTACAGTGACCAACGTACTCAGTCCCGTCTCCACCAGTGCACCTCAGGGCTGGCCTTCAGGACCATCTACTATCCAAGTACAGAGACCAACGTACTCGGTCCCGTCTCCACCAATACACCTCAGTCCTGGCCTTCAGTACCATCTACTATCCAAGTACAGAGACCAACGTACTCGGTCCCGTCTCCACCAATGCTCCTCAGGCTTGGCCTTCAGTACCATCTACTATCCAAGTACAAAGACCGACGTACTCGGTCCCGCATCCACCAATGCACCTCAGTCCTGGTCTTCAGGAGCATCTACTATTCAAGTACAGAGACCGACATACTCGGTCCCACCTCCACCAATGCACCTCAGGCCTGGCCTGCAGGACCACTGACTATCCAAGTACAGAGACCAACATGCTCGGTTCCACCTCCAGCGAGGCACCTCCTCCCCTGCTGCTCTGAACATCCTCTCCATCTCCAGAGGCGCTGGTGGGTGTCCTGTCATGTATTCACACTCGCTTCACTACATCTCAGCCACAAGATGTTTTTTAATCTTGAAACATTCCGGTTGTCATGACAACCAGCCGTGGGAGATGCGGCTGGCCCTGTTTACCAGTTATTTCTTTTTGAAGTATTAGCTGCTGTATGAGGTCTGGCTTCTTTTCTAGGGCCTTCCCAGGTTGGCGTGCACAGGAGATGCAGGAGGGAGTGGGGTGTTGTGGGGCTGATGTGAAGGGGTGTTCTGATGTGTGGGGGTGTGACGTCCTGTTATGTAAGGGAGTCCTGGTGGGAAGGATGAAGTCCTGGTGCGGTACAGCGCTCTGATGACTTTTGGCTAGGTTTGTGCTATAGAAATACTGTATATATACATACATACACACAGACGAGCGAGTCCTGGTGGGAAGGGTGGACTCCTGGTGTAGAACAGTACTCTGCTGCCTTTTGGCTAGATTTGTGCTATAAAAATATAATATACATACATACATACATACATACAGACATACAGACATACATACATACATACATAACCATCCACAACCGAGCTTCCTCTTTTACTCATTGACGTTATGCTGGCCTTTGGCCATCTACAGTGCTATGCTGCCTTTGGGCTAGATTTCTGCTATACAAATACCAAATACATACATACAAACATACATGCACACCTTCAGACGAGGGAGTCATGGTCTGTAGAGGGAGCCCCACTGTGTAGGGCAAAGTCCTGGCATACAAAATAATTCCCAGTGTGTATAGAAGTATTTTGGTGTGTTAAAGGAGTCCTGGGAACATGTGAGAGTCCAATGTTTAGTATGAAGCCCTTTTGTGCCTGGTGGCGTACTGTATGTAGTGTGAAGTCCATGTATGTCAAGAGAATAGAGAGTCCTGATGTGTAGGGAGAATTCTGGGGTGTTGGGTGACATCCTGGTGTGAGGGGGAGTCCTGATATGAAGGGTGTAGACCTAGCTACAGATTTACTCAAAATCGAGCCATGTGAAATTCTGCAGAAGTGAAAAACAATACACAGTGCGGTATCTACGAAGAATCACACACTGATGTGTTTGTATGTACATGGTATTTGTACAGCACAAACCTAGCAAAAAGGCAGCGGGCGCTGTCTATGGTCAAATACAAGCATAAATGGCCCAGGGTGCCATTGTCTATCTTCAAGCTACATAAGCTATTTTAGCATGATGCACATTTTCTCTCTATAGAGCAAGTGCATATTCAAGGTGTCTTTGGAAACAAGGAATGGCAAACCCAATAGGTCTTCCTTGTTTGGGAGCTAGTGGCTTTGCCAATGTCTTTTATTCATGTTGTACCGCAGCGTGGCTGCTCTTTAGCATGTCTAAAAGTTAGTGGTGTAGTGTGGCGTGGAAAAGAGTGGCATAAAGGAGAGCGGCATAGAGGACAATGGCGTTGAGAAAAATGGAGTGGCATACAGTGGCATGGAGTGGATTGGCATAGAGTAAAGTAGAGTGGAGTGGCATAAAGTAGAGTGGTGTAGAGTGGAGTGACGTAGGGCAGAGTGGCGTAGAGTGGAGTGGCATACAGTAGAGTAGCATAGATTAAAGAGGCATAGAGTAGAATGGAATGGCATAGAGTGCTGTAGAGTGGCATTGTGTTGAGTGGAGTAGAGTGGAGTGGCGTAGAAGGGTGTGGCATAGAGTGGACTGGCTTAGACTTAGACAGAGGAAGAGCATTTTTAGTTTGTTGCTCAATTCAGCTGCTGTCTTGAAAGCTTCGGGGTGATCCGTCAAGCGGGGGCCAAGAAAAGGGGGGGTCCCAAAACTTATTTTCCCCCTGTTAATTTCCATAGGAACATTAGACATGGCTACAGCCCTAACTGCTGAACGGAATTACACCAAATTTGGCAGAAAGGTAGATGTTGGTTCAGGGAAGTGCGTTTTTGTTATTTGGTGCAAACCTCTCCCGATCATGTGCTGAGATATGATTGGCTGCCAAAACTTCAAACTAGGAAGTGTTGGCAGCCATCTTGTGACTCAGTTGAACCCAGTCACAGAAGAAAACGTTAAAAAAAAGAAAAGGGGGCAGGGTAGAAATAACCTGTCCGCCTAGGCCTCTTGGATGGGGGGGTTCCCACAGGGACCCTGCAATGCCAAAAGAAAGCATTTTTGAAAAATATTTCAACCGGAGTCGCACTAGATCTGCAAATCCTGCCAAAAATGTAAAAAACAAATGAAGCTTGGCCTTCCGTGGTTCAGGATTCATTTATGAAAAGTTTCAGTGCGCCCTCCTTGCAAACCATGGATGCGCCGTATTTACTGCACGGTGCTCCATGTTACAAGGATTGACAGATACGTCAGGAATCCTCTTGCTGAAAGCGGAGCAGAGTTTGCTATGGATAGGTGTCAGTGGTGCTCCCACCAAGCTATAGCAAAAAGCAATTTCTTGGGGGTGGGCACCCAGAGACACTGCAGGAGCCGGACCTGGAGGGTGGCGGTCCCCAGGGCCATCAAGGGCTCCACAAGGGGGGCCTCATGGCCCCCTCTTTTGTCCAAATTTGCCCCAGAGAGGTGGTGGTCCCCGTGGCCGGAGGTCCGCAACGGACCCCCTGCATATATTTGATCTGAGCCTCAAGGAGGTGGTGGTCCCCTGAGCTGCAGGGGGGACTAGCAGACCCCGCATTTCTATTAGTCATTACCCAGGGGAGGTGACGGCCATCGGGCTGCAAGGGGGGCCTAGCAGGCCCCCGTGTTGATACATTATGAGCCCTGGGGAGGTGGCCACAGGGCCTCCTCTGCATTATTTGTCACGTAAATCTGTGCCCCAGGAGGTGGCAGTCCCTGGGACAGCGGGGGAGCTGCGAGGCTCCCCCGCATATAAACTTGTTACTGCCCCAGGGAGGTGGCTTTCCTCGGGGCTGTGGGGGGGCCTAGCCACCCCCGCATTTCTATTAGTCATTGCCCCAGGGAGGTGGCAGTCCCTGGGGCTGTAGGGGGGGCTAGCATGCCCCCCTCATTAATATATTTTGAGCCCCGGGGAGGTGACAGTCCCCGGTGCTGCAGGGGAGGCAGTAGGGCCTCCCCCGCATTATTTTTCATGTAAATCTGTGCCCGGTTAGGTAACCGTCCCCGGGCCTGCGGGGGGGGCCTTGCGGGCCCCCACAAATTAATAAATTTTGAGCCCTGGGGAGGTGGCGGCCCCTGGGGCTGCGGGGGGGCTAGCAGGCCCTCCTACATTAATACATTGTGAATCCCAGGGAGGTCGAGGTCCCCAGGGCTGCAGGGGGGGCCCAGCAGGCCCTCCTGCATTAATACATTGTGAATCCCAGGGAGGTAGAAGTCCCCAGGGCTGCGGGGGAGGCTGTAGGGTCTCCCACGCATTGTTTTTAATGTAAATCTGTGCTCTGGGGAGGAGCCAGTCGCCGGGGCAGCAGGATAGCCGCGAGGCTCCCCGCATATAATCTTGTTATTGCCCCGGAAAGGTGGCGATCCCCGGGGCTGCAGGGGGGCTAGCGGGCCCCCCTGCATTAATACATTATGAGTCCCAGGGAGGTGGCGGTCCCCGGGGCTTTGAATAGCCTCAAGAGGGGGGCCCCATGCGCCCCTCTCCTATGTTTCTACAATGCCCCCAGGACCAGGCCCCCCAGGGGGCCTATATTTAACGAAGCACGGGAGCCTGCGCTCCATTTAAAAAAAGAAAAACTGCGTGACTCCGGCCAAATATGTAAAAAAAAAGCTTTTTAAACCTAGGGGTCTCTGTGGGACCCCCTTACCCCCAAGAGGACTAGGGGGTCAGGGGGTTTCTACCCTGCTTCCTTTTCTTTTTTTTAAATGTGTTTCCTGTGACTCGGTTCAACCACGTCACAAGATGGCTGCCAACGCTTCCTGGTTTGAATTGTTGGTAGCCAATCAGATCTCACCATGAGATCTCGGGAGGGGTTGCGGATCCTCTGTGTCCCCAGTTGTATAGCTGAAAAACATTTAAATAACTCCGCAACTACTGAATGGATTTACACCAAATCACACAAAGGCACTTCCTTTACCAACATCTACCTTTCTGCCAAATTTGGCGTAATTCTGTTCAGCAGTTCAGGCTGTAACCATTTCTAAAGGTCCTATGGAAATTAACATGGAGCAAATGCTCTTTTAAGCACCCCCCCGGTTCTCAGCCCCCACTTGATGGACCACACCGAAACTTTCAAGATAGCAGCTGATTTGAGCATATCAGTTTTGAAGATTTATTGAAGATTCCTCAAACAGCACTAAAGTTATTGGCAAATGAAAAAATGCTCTTTCTATGGAAACTAGGTCCTAACTATAACTACCTACTGGGGACCAGTAGGTATATATATTCAGGTGCGGCTTGTGCAGAGGGAGTCCTTGTGTGTAGGGTTTGACTTCAGTCGTGTAAGTTGATCCTGGGGTCTGTGGGGGAGTTTTTGTTTTCACATCACCAGCTGATTAGGGTGGAGTCCTTGTGTGTGCAGGGAGTCCGTATCATCGGGTGCACAGGGTCCAGGTGCAGAGGGTATCCTCATGTGCACAGGGAGTCCAGGTGCAGAAGGTATCCATGGGTGCACGGGGAGTCCAGGTGCATAGGGTATCCTCAGGTGCACAGGGAGGTCAGGTGCAGAGGGTATCCTTGGGTGCAAGGGGCGTCCAGGTGCAGAGTTCATCCTCAGGTGCATGGGGAGTCCAGGTGTTGAGAGTATCCTCAGGTGCAGAGGGAGGTTAGGTGCAGAGGGTATCCTCAGGTGCACGTGGACTCCAGGTGTAGAGAGTATCCTCAGGTGCATGGGGAGTCCAGGTGCAGAGGGTATCCTCAGGTGCAGAGGGAGTCCAGTGCAGAGGGTATCCTCAGGTGCAGAGGGAGTCCAGGTGCAGAGGGTATCCTCAGGTGCAGAGGGAGTCCAAGTGCAGAGGGTTTCCTCAGGTGCACAGGGAGTTCAGGTGCAGAGGGTATCCTCAGGTGCAGAGGGAGTCCAGTTCAGAGGGTATCCTCAGGTGCACAGGGAGTTCAGGTGCAGAGAGTATCCTCGGGTGCACAGGGAGTCCAGGGTCAGAGGGTATCCTCAGGTGCACTGGGAGCCCAGGTGCAGAGGGTATCCTCGGGTGCATGGGGAGTCTAGACAGGCGCAGAACGTATCCTCGGTGCACATGGACTCCAGGTGTAGAGATTATCCTCGGGTGCATGTGGAGTCCAGGTGCAGAGGGTTTCCTCTGGTGCATGAGGAGTCCAGGTGCAGATGGTATCCTCAGGTGCAGAGGGAGTCCAGTGCAGAGGGTTTCCTCTGGTGCATGTAGAGTCCAGGTGCAGATGGTATCCTCAGGTGCACAGGGAGTTCAGGTGCAGAGAGTATCCTCGGGTGCACAGGGAGTCCAGGGTCAGAGGGTATCCTCAGGTGCACTGGGAGCCCAGGTGCAGAGGGTTTCCTCTGGTGCATGAGGAGTCCAGGTGCAGATGGTATCCTCAGGTGCAGAGGGACTCCAGTGCAGAGGGTATCCTCAGGTGCAGGGGGAGTCCTGGTTTAGATGGTGGAGTCCTTGTGTGTCCAGGGAGTCCGGGTGCAGAAGGTATCCTCGGATGCACCGGAAGTCCTTGTTAAGATGATGGTGTCCTTGTGTATCCAGGGAGCCTAGGTGCAGAGGGTATGTTTGGGTGCTTGGGGAGTTTGGGTATGGATGGTGGTGACCTTTTGTGTAATGTGGCCCAGCAGGGTAGGAGGGAGCTCTGGTGTGGTCAAGTACTGGTGCGTGGATAAAAGCCTAAAACTTTTTGTTTGAAGCACATGCTTATTTAGAACAATTACAATTATGTTATATAAAACAGAATTAGTGAAGAACAAAGGAGATTTGTTTTCTTTTCTTCAGTTTGGTGTTTTATTTTCTCTCCAGGTGACCTTCTTTTAGCCAACACGTGTTTCGTCGTATGACGGGAGATGTCCCTACGACTTCGTCAAGGCTGGCCTGTTGCAAAGTTCGGTGGTCAGACCTCCTGCATGTGGTATACTGTTTCGGAGGTCGTTGATGCTGGAATTGTAAGTGTACCAAAATCCAAGCTGTGAACCGGCCACATGGTCCACTAATATATGGCCATGGGATGTATTCCCTCTAAAAGTGGGACTATTTGAGCACCTAAAGTTGAGTATCAATAGATGTAGGAAGGCAGGAGTATCAGCTGTCTTTCGTTCAGGGCTTGAAAGTCGAAGTAATCCCTGTGGCTGCGTGTACGCTGCTGCGAAATTTGTGATAAAAGCCTGTCTGTCTTTGCTGTTTTTTCATCTTTTTCAGAAGTACTCCTGATCCCTGACATCTACAGCTATCCCAAATAAGTACTGTAGTCCCAGATGGGTCCCCACATACAGACTGAAGAAGGAAGACCCTACAGATTTCCTCAACGTTTTTTAATAAGGGAGTGTTTATTTTCCCCTAAACACTTAGGCCCTTACTACAAGCTGGCTGGAGTTTAGCGGCAGGATCCCTGAGGGGTGGAATAACTGATGCTGTCACCAAACTCCACCTATTCTGAGTTTTCGCCCCAGAAGGGGGAACAACAGCAAAGACTCTTAAGTTTCTGGCTCTTTCCAGAGCGTTTTCCCCATTTTTGGAAGAAAACGCTGACAATCATAGCAGTGGAGGGTAGTCAGGGGCAATGGGGTGTTTGAGCGGTGGCTAGCTCAGGTTAGTGTTATCTTAGCGTGGAGCAGAACCTGCTGCCCGGTACGGAATAGGGGTTGTGAAGGGTTGGGCTATGTTGTTGCCAGCAGTTTGCTGCCCCTGCAGTAGTTAAGACTGGTTCATTGTCTCCAGTCCGGAATTTGCAGATCCTAAGTAAGAGGTAATTACTTTTAGGCAATGTGTAAAGTATTTATACAACACTTCAAACAGCAATAATGTGAAAAAACAACACAAGAAAAATCCCACTTCAATTGGGAAAAATTATGTAAAATGTAATAAATTATCCAAGACCAAAATGACAAAAAGTCAATCAGTAGAACCGGAGATATGCAATTTTAAAGATTTATGTGAAAAGAGTGCCTAGAAGCACAAAGTGCAAACTATGGTTAGCTGGTTGTGCCTCACCGGGACAAAGTCACAAGTTCAGGATGACCGCAATGGAGAGCGGGCTGGATATAGGGACCAAGTTAGGCCCCCTGAACAAAGTATCTTAAATTCTGGTTGTGAAGAGTTGTGAGATCCTGCGTCGAGGATGCATCGCGCAGCGGCAGTTCCAAGGAAGCTGTGGGGCTGTGATGTAAAGTCCTGAATTTTGGTCTCAAGGCTCATCCCTCAGCCCAACACTCTTCAACGTTTATTTGACACCCATTGCCAGCATTGTCAAGAGCCACAGACTCAACATCATCTAATATGCCAACGACACCCAACTCATCCTCTCCCTGACTAATGACCCAACGATCAGCAGAGACAGGTTCCAAAGATGCATGAAGGGTATGGCAGTTTGGATGAACAACTGTCTCAAACTCAACACAGACATGACATAAGTACTCATCTTCGGAAAAGGCAAGGACACTCTATTGAACAACAAATGGTGGCCACCGGAGCTGGGCCCTACCCCCAAAACCAACAAACACGCCCTCAACCTCGGCATCATCCTCGACAACCAGCTATCCATGAAGAAGCAGGACAGCACTGTCTCCTCAGCTTGCTTCCTCACAAACCGAACGCTCAAGAAGGTCTACAGATGGCTACTCCCCAACACCAGACAAAATGTCACACAAGCTCTCGTCACCAGCAGACTCGACTACGGCAACTCCCTCTACGTAGGAATCAAAATCCAACTCATGAGGAAACTCCAGACCATACAGAACACAGCAGCCAGATTCATCCTCGACCTCCCCAGACAGGCGCACATAACAACTCACCTCAGGAAACTCCATTGGCTACCAGTCGCAAACATATACTAGTTCAAGCTGCTCATGCACGCTTACAAGTTGCTACACAACGAACGACCGGCATACCTCAACAAACCAGCGAATTTCCACCAACCTACCAGGGAGGTCCATTCCAGATCCCTCACCCCAGCAGCTACCAAGCGCATCCGCCAGGCTAACAGCGGAGGCCGCTCCTTCTCCCAACTGGTGGCTAAGACCTGGAACACCATCCTCCTGCACCTCAGAGCCTCAGCATCACCCCAACAATTCAGGAAGGACCTCAAGACCTGGATGTTAACCCAATAAGAACAGACAACATGATCCCGCAGCATGCCCCCACAGCACCTCGAGACCCTCATGGGTGATGCAGCCGCGCTATACAAATCATGATTCATTGATTGATGGCCAAGGATGCTATCGACAAGAGGCTTGTGATGTGAAGTCCTGCTTCAAGGATGCATTGCGCAGCAGTGGTTTTAAGGAAGATGCGGGCTGCGATCAGGGGCGGCTCCTCCGCAATGGCAGAGGAACGTCGAGCCACTGGCTCCGAGCCAGCAGGTGCAAAATAAAACGATCACCTTAATTGTTTTATTTTTTAATTTGCAGGCTCAGAGCCAGCGCGGTCATGGAGTGTACTCAAACTACTGAGCCTGACAATCCACTTCTAGACAAAGGCCAGTCCACAATAAATGTTCATTCTCAGACCACAGTACTGAGTCTAGGAGCCCAGTCCAGAAGGAATCAGAACACTGGGCTTTCTTTTTATTGCAGTGCTACACTCAGGGTCTGAGCAGGCTTGGCTGTAAGAGGTAAGGGGAGTCATGCCTGGGCCAGTTCTGGTCCACTCCAAGTGCAGGTGCTCCATGTGACGCTCAAGGCATGTCACTGCTAAGCCTGGGACACTCCATGTGACACGCAAGGCATGCCCCTGCTAGGCCTCGCCCACTCCATGTGACGCTCAAGGAATGCCACTGCTAGACCTCGGCCACTCCAAGTGATGCGCAAGTCATGTCCCTCCTAGGCCTCGGCCACTCCACGTGACGCGTAGGGCATACCCCTGCTAGGGCTGGGCCGCTCCACGAGACACGTAAGGCATGCCCCTGTTAGGCCTGTGCCGCTCCACGTGACGCGTCAGGCATGTCCCTGCTAGGCCTGGGCCACTCCAAGTCATGCGTAAGGCATGCCCCTCCTAGGCCTGTGCCGCTCCATGTGACGCGCAAGCCATGTCCCTGGTTGGCCTGTGCCGCTCCATGTGACGCGCAAGCCATGTCCCTGGTTGGTCTGGGCCACTCCATGTGACATGCAAGGCATCCCACTGCTAGACCTCGGCCACTATGAAGATACTCAGAGAATCTGTCTCCCACCACTTCACCTCACATCCCTCAGTCCCACCCTCTTCAACAACTGCACGACGCCGCTAGCAGACATCAGAACTCACATCAACATCATTTCCTAAGTCGAAGACACCCAGTTCGTCCTCTCGTTCTCAGTGGACCCCACCACTACAAAGTCCAACTTCCACAACGGCATGAAAAACGTCTCCACCTGGATGAAGGATAATTGTCTTAAGCTCAACATAGACAAAACCGAAGTGCTGATTTTCGGCAGCCAAACCTCCCCCAGAAATGACACCTGGTGGCCATCAGAACTCGGACCCACCCCCACATCCAAGAGGTGCGTGTCATGTAATGAGAGGATCGGTGCCAGTCTGCAGGAACCACCCTCCTTGGCCCTCCATATGCCAGAGGTGTATGCCATGTAATGAGAGGGTCGGTGCCAGGCTGCAGGGCCCACCCTCCATGACACTCTGTATGAGAGAGGTGCATGCCTTGTAATGAGAGGGTCGGTGCCAGGCTGCAGGGCTCTCCCTCTGTGACCCTCTGTATGCCAGAGGTGTATGCCATGTAATGAGAGGGTCGGTGCCAGGCTGCAGGGCCCACCCTCCATGACCCTCTGTATGCCAGAGGTGTATGCCATGTAATGAGAGGGTCGGTGCCAGGCTCCAGGACCCACCCTCCGTGACCCTCTGTATGCCAGAGGTCCATGCCATGTAATGAGAGGGTCAGTGGTAGGCTGCAGGGCCCACCCTCCGTGCCCTCTCTATGCCAGAGGTGCATGTCATGTAATGAGAGGGTCGGTGCCAGGTTGCAGGGCCCACCCTCCGTGACCCTCTATGCCAGAGGGGCATGCCATGTAATAAGAGGGTCGGTGCCAGGCTGCAGGGCTCTCCCTCTGTGACCCTCTGTATGCCAGAGGTGTATGCCATGTAATGAGAGGGTCGGTGCCAGGCTGCAGGGCCCACCCTCCATGACCCTCTGTATGCCAGAGGTGTATGCCATGTAATGAGAGGGTCGGTGCCAGGCTCCAGGACCCACCCTCCGTGACCCTCTGTATGCCAGAGGTCCATGCCATGTAATGAGAGGGTCAGTGGTAGGCTGCAGGGCCAACACTCCGTGCCCTCTGTATGCCAGAGGTGCATGTCATGTAATGAGAGGGTCGGTGCCAGGCTGCAGGGCCCTCCCTCTGTGACTATCTGTATGCCAGAGGTGCTTGCCATGTAATGGGTGGGTCGGTGCCAGGCTGCAGGGCCCTCACGCTGTGACCCTCTGTATGAGAGAGATGCATGACATGTAATGAGAGGGTCGGTGCCAGGCTGCAGGGCCCACCCTCTGTATGCCAGAGGTGCATGACATGTAATGAGAGGGTCGGTACCAGGCTGCAGGGCCCTCCTTCCGTGACCCTCTGTATGCCAGAAGTGCATGCCATGTAATGAGAGTGTCGGTGCCAGGCTGCAGGGCTCACCCTCTGTGACCCTCTGTATGCCAGAGGTACATGCCATGTAATGAGAGCATCGGTGCCAGGCTGCAGGGCTCAACCCTCTGTGACCCTCTGTATGCCAGAGGTACATGCCATGTATGAAGAGCGTCTGTGCCAGGCTGCAGGACCCACCCTACATGACCCTCTGTATGAGAGAGGTGCATGCCATGTAATGAGAGGGTCGGTGCCAGGCTGCAGGGCCCACCCTACGTGACCCTCAGTATACCAGAGGTCCATGCCATGTGATGAGAGGGTCAGTGCCAGGCTGCCGGGCCCACCCTCCTTGACCCTCTGTATGCCAGAGGTGCATGCCATGTAATGAGAGGGTCAGTGCCAGGCTGCAGGGCCAACCCTCTGTGCCCTCTGTATGCCAGATGTGCATGCCTTGTAATGAGAGGGTCGGTGCCAGGCTGCAGGGCCCTCCCTCCATGCCCTCTGTATGCCAGAGGTGCATGCCATGTAATGAGAGGGTCAGTGCCAGGCTGCAGCGCCCACCCTCGGTGACCCTCTGTATGCCAGAGTTGCATGTCATGTAATGAGAGGGTCGGTGCCAGGCTGCAGGGCCCACCCTCCGTGCCCTCTGTATGCCAGAGGTGCATGCCATGTAATGAGAGGGTCGGTGCCAGGCTGCAGGGCCCACCCTCCGTGCCTTCTGTATGCCAGAGGTGCATGCCTTGTAATGAGAGGGTCGGTGCCAGGCTGCAGGGCCTGTGAGAAGTTGGCCTGGTATATGCTGTCCACTAGTTATAGTGGGCACCTTGCACCAGTCCAAACAACCTTTATTGATGATAGGTTTAAAGACAACCTTTATTGAAAGCTATCCTAGTGGTAGCTATGGAGAACAGCCTTCAGGCTAAGTCTTGAAGGAGTGTTAAGCTGTTTGTTTTACCAGTTATAAGCTCATGAATGACCAAATGAAAGGGGAACCACACCAGGTATATATATAAAATATATGTATTTATTACTAAACACTACCCAATAGTCTCTTTATGAGGCTAGAGGTCAAAGTACACAAGTTACAAGTCAAATAGCACAGTAAATTAGCACAATATACGATTAGCCCTAGGGACGTACCAAACCATATATTAAGAAAGTGGTATAAGAACCACGACTTAAGTAGACACAAGGCCTAGAGCCTGTAGAATCGCTGGGACCCCAAGGAACCACCCAAGGTAGTGACACAGGGGACCCATGGAGGCTGTGTGCAGTGTGTGAACACAGCCGCGAGCTCCGTTAAAGTCTATGGGAAAGTCGCGGTTATCGTTTTAGAGATTAAGGACACTTAGAAATGGACTAGGACCAAACCCTCTTGGACTTAGACAGTTCTAGGGTCAACATCCACGGGAGCACCGGAGTACTCGAGTTACCTCACCCAGGGAAGCCGGGTGCATAGGTGTCAAATGGTGTCGGGTTGCGTCGTCGTTTTCAATGGCAGCCTGCCACGAAGTGCTGCTGCCGGGAAGATGCGAAGTGTCCAAAGAGATCCAAGCCTGGATCGAAGATGAGAAGAACGTGAAAGCAGAGGGGACAGAGTCTGGGTCACTTGCCAGTGACCAGTGGCACGATAGTCGAATGCCCACCGATGTCGGGTGCTTCAGGTGAAAGAGGTGAAGCTTGACTCTTCAGCCACGAGGACCAGGAGGTGTCGACGATGACCAGGAGCTGGATTCGAGCTGTCCCACGAAGGATGTCAAGTGCTGCAGCGTTGGTGTCCGGATTGAACACAACAAGCCTTGGCAACAGCAACCCACGCAGGAAGGAGAAAGATGCTTCGGAGCAGACCAGCAAGGTCTGAGGGACTCACCACTTGGTGGGGAGTTAGGGCACGTCTGGAGCAACCAGAAACGCCCAAAGAAAATCAGAGTTGTCTTCACAGGGACCCACCAGTCGACGGACTATGGATCGCGAAGGAGCCCCAAGCGGAAATGCAGGAAGCGGGCCCACGGAACACTCGTGGAGTGTAGGCTCACAATCTTCGGTGCAAATGGTGCTCGGGCCTGGGCTACGAGTAACCCAAAGCAGGACTTCAAGAGTCGTCGAGAAGTCAATGCACTAGCAAATGTGCACGGTGACCAGGAGTTCCGATTCCATGCTACTCACGAGGGCTGCGGGTCTCAGCTTTGCTGGGGACTCAGGTTGGCCTCTGTGATGTCTGGAAATCCTCTTCCTGGGCTGCAAGTACTTCGGAGTCCGGCGGGAGCTTCGGAGATGCAGACCGGCAAATGCTTCGTTGGTGCCTGCCAGGCAGGGGAGTCACTCCTTGACCCCAAGGGAGATTTCTTCAGTCCTCTAGTCTTGAGTAGAGCGTCAAAGTTCCAGGATTCAGTTGCAGAGTTTCGTCCAGGGATATCTAAAGTCCTGTTGCCAGGGTTCCCTTACTTATACTAAAGAAGGGGGTTGGACTAACTCTGGGGACCCACCTATTGGAGGGTTTGGAAAGAGGGGTGGCTACACCCATTTCCTTTGTCCAGTTTCCCGCCAGAGCAGGGGCTGGCAGCCCCTGCAACCGGTTTGAACTGGGGTATGCACGAGGACACCAAATGTGCCCCCAGTGCAGGACTTCAAAGCACTCTTGGAGTGCACCCACCCAGCCCCAATCCACTAAGGCCTGTCTGGGAGGTGGTAACACCTCCCTGTGACAGGAAACCTATTGTCCAGGCCTCCCCTGCCGGAGTTTCGGTCAGCAGCAGGAGGCCAGACTCGTGTCTGTGGCTGCAGCATCCATTTTGTGATGCCAGGCTCTGGTTAGTTGGTACCGGGTATACCGGTGCTGTCATGTCTCTCCCTCTAGAAGGGTGGGATCATACTCCCACACCAGTTACTGGTGTGGGGGTATGATTCCAAGGTGTTTGACACCAAACACAACATGTTTCCGTGCAGCCATCCCAAAGTTAGCATTTACCGTTTAGATATAATGCACTTAAGAGTATATGGTCAGGCTGCACCACAGACAACCCCGGAGAGGAGATTCCGAAGGCTGCAGAGGGCTCTGCTCATGCATGGGCACCCTCTCACATAAAACCAAGCACCCTGCCTTCAGGATTGATTAGGCCTGCCATAGGGTTGACTGATAGGTTTCTATGTGCAGTGATAGGTGAGATATAGTGAACCTATATCTCTGTAAGGGGTGCATGCACCACCTTACTCAGGCTGCAGTAGCAGTCCTGTGGTGTCATTTTGGAGGGCCTTCCAGGGGTGGCACAATACATGCTTCAATCCCTGGTAGGCCTCTGGGGTACCTATGCCCTGGGTACATAGTATACCATATACTAGGGACTTATAAGGGTACCCCAGAATCTAATCTAAAGTGTACTTAAGGTACATGGAATCAATTTAGAGAGGAAGCAGCTAGGCTGGGGTCCTGGATAGCAGGGCCCCAGCCAGACTAAAGTCGAAAAACAGTGATACACCAGCAAAAAGTGGGGGTAACCATAAGAGGCAGATCCTACTCTCCTACACAATCCCCCCCCCCCCAAACGCAGGGACATTAAACTAACCTTGACCAGTTAAGTCTTCATGTTCTAAGTGGAAATATCTGGAGAGTCCATCTGTATTGGCATGGTTACTCCCAGGTCTATGTTCCACTTTATAGTCCATCCCCTGTAGGGAAATGGACCACCTCAAAAGTTTGGGCTTTTCACCCTTCATCTGTTTTAGCCATAAGAGGGGCTTATGGTCTGTCTGAACAAGGAAGTGAGTGCCAAACAAGTATGGCCTCAGCTTCTTCAGAGCCCAAACCACAGCAAAGGCCTCCCTCTCAATGGCTGACCAACGTTTCTCTCTGGGGGTCAGCCTTCTGCTAATAAAAGCTACTGGCTGATCCTGACCTTCATCATTCAACTGTGACAGTACAGCCCCTACCCCCAACTCAGATGCATCTGTTTGCACAATGAACTTTTTGGAGTAATCAGGACTTTGCAGAATGGGAGCAGTGCACATGGCCTGCTTCAGGTCATCAAATGCCTTTTGACAGCTAACTGTCCACTGAACCTTTTTGGGCATTTTCTTAGAGGTTAAGTCATTCAGGGGTGTCACTATTGATCGATACCCCTTGACAAATCTTCTGTAATACCCAGTCAGGCCTAAGAAGGTTCTCACCTGAGTCTGGGTAGTTGGAGCAACCCAGTCCATGATGGTCTGGATTTTGCTCTGTAATGGTTGAACCTGGCCTCCACCCACAAGGTGGCCCAGGTACACAACCTGACTCTGCCCTATCTGGCACTTTGTGGCCTTGATAGTTAGGCCTGCCTTCTGCAGGGCCTCCAAAACATTTCTGAGGTGGACCAGGTGATCCTCCCAGGTGGAGCTAAAGACAGCAATATCATCTAGATATGCTGCACTATAGGCTTCCAGACCTGTAAGGACTGTATTCACCAACCTCTGAAAAGTGGCAGGTGCATTTTTCAAACCAAAGGGCATCACCACAAATTGGTAAAGCCCACCAGGGGTAGAAAATGCAGTTTTTGGCTTTGCATCATCAGCTAGTCTGATCTGCCAGTAGCCTGCTGTTAGGTCAAATGTGCTTAGATACTTGGCTGAGGCCAAAGTGTCTATTAGCTCATCTGCCCTGGGGATTGGATGGGCATCAGTCCTAGTGACTGCATTGAGGCCTCTGTAGTCCACACAAAACGTCATCTCTCTCTTACCATCTTTGGTGTGAGGTTTTGGCACCAGGACCACTGGACTAGCCCAAGGGCTATCTGAAGGCTCAATGACACCCAGTTCCAACATTTTCTGGACTTCTGTCCTGATACAGTCCCTGACCTGGTCAGGTTGCCTGTAAATCTTACTTTTAACAGGCAGACTGTCCCCAGTGTCCACTTCATGAGTGCACCAGGTGGTCTGACTTGGAGTCAGAGAAAACATGTGCCTGAACTGATTGAGCACCTGTCTACAATCAGTTTGCTGCTGAGCAGTGAGGCTGCCTGCCAAGGCTACACCATCCACTGACCCATTATCAGGGTTCTGTGAGAGCAGGTCAGGGAGAGGGTCACTCTCCTCCTCCTGTCCCTCATCAGTTGCCATGAGCAAGCCCATGTCAGCCCTGTCCACATATGGCTTCAGCCTGTTGACATGGAGCACCCTGTGGGGGCTCCTGGGAGTTCCCAGGTCTACCAGATAGGTGACCTCTCCCTTCTGTTCAACAATGGTATGGGGGCCACTCCACTTGTCTTGGAGGGCTGCTGGGGCCACTGGCTCCAACACCCACACCTTCTGTCCTGGCTGGTAAACAGTCAGCACAGCCCTTTGATCATGCCAGGCTTTCTGTAATTCCTGGCTAGCCTCAAGGTTTTTGGTTGCCTTTTTCATATACTCAGCCATCCTGGAGCGGAGACCAAGTACATAGTCCACTATGTCCTGCTTAGGGGTTTGAGAGGTAACTCCCAACCTTCCTTCACCAGACACAATGGACCCCTGACAGGATGGCCAAACAAAAGTTTAAAAGGGCTGTAGCCAACCCCTTTTGAGGCACCTCCCTGTATGCAAATAAAAGGCAGGGCAAGAGTATGTCCCATCTTCGCCTAAGCTTTTCTGGGAGCCCTTTAATCATGCCCTTCAAGGTTTTGTTGAATCTCTCAACTAAACCATTGCATTGTGGGTGATAGGGTGTGGTGAACTTATAAGTCACTCCACACTCCTTCCACATTGCAGTCAAGTAACTGGACATAAAGTTTGCACCTCTGTTAGATACTACCTCCTTAGGAAAGCCCACTCTTGAGAAAATTCCCAGGAGGGCCCTTGCCACCACAGGGGCTGTAGTGGTCCTAAGGGGAATGGCTTCTGGGTACCTGGTGGAATGGTCCACCACCAGGATAAACCTGTGCCCAGATGCTGTTTGGGGATCCATGGGACCAACTATGTCAATCCCCACCCTCTCAAAGGGAACCCCCACCACAGGTAGTGGCATCAAGGGGCCCTTTGTGGTGCCACCTGCCCTCCCACTGGCTTGGCAGGTTACACAGGAGCGACAAAACTCCTTGGTGTCTTCAGACATGTGGGGCCAGTGAAAGTGAGGGACAATTCTGTTCCAAGTCTTGTTCTGGCCCAAGTGACCTGCTAAAGGAATATCATGAGCTAGTGTCAATAGGAAGCCCCTGAACTTTAGAGGTATAACCAACATCCTGGCTGCTCCAGGCTTGGGGTTTCTACTCTCTGAGTACAGGAGTCCATCATCCCAATATATCTTATGGGTGCCACTAGCATTCCCAGCAGCCTCAGCAGCAGCTTGCTGTCTGAGGGGTTCAAGAGAGGGGCAGTTCAGCTGCTCCTGGCTCAGATCTGCCCTGGAAGGGCCCCCTGTCCCCAAGAACTCAACCTGATCAGGTTCAAGCTCCTCTGGGACAGTTCCTTCTTCAGGCCTGAGATCATCTTCCTCAAAAGACTGATCTACTTCCTGAGCCAAGGGGAAGGCACTGCCTTAACCCTACTGCTCCTTCTCTTGGGAGGCACCTGGTCCATTGTTCCAGAATCCAGGGCCTGTTCAGCTTTTGACATTTTTGCCTGTGACCTAGTCACAGCAAAGACATGTGCAGGGATCCCTAACATTTCTGCATGTTTCCTGAGCTCCACCTCTGCCCAAGCTGAGGTTTCAAGATCATTGCCAAACAAGCATTCAACTGGTAGGTCTGCACTCACCACAACCTTCTTAAGGCCAGTTACCCCTCCCCAGGAGAAGTTAACAACTGCCAGAGAATGGTCTGTTCTGACATTGCTAGCATTGGTCACTTGGTACATTTCACCAAGTATAATCTGCCCAGGATCCACAAGATCTTGTGTCACCATGGTGACACTTGCTCCTGTGTCCCTGAATGCCAAAGCCTCTCTTCCATTAATTAAAGGCTGCTGTCTGTATTTGCCCAAATTATTGGGACTCACAAAGGGGGACATATCCATGCCCCCATCACAAACTAGGACAGCCTGAGTTGGCACTCTGACTAGGCCAGAGCCCATCTCAGTACCCAGGGTCAACCCTACTAAACCCTTATTCTGAGTGTTTCCACCACCATTTGTAGCTGGACTAGGGGGAACAGTTGCCTTAGGGGCAATGGTGGCTGGATTAGAGTTTTTGGACTTGGTGCAATCACTTGTCCAGTGAGTCTTCTGCTTACAGATTTTGCACCAGGGTTTCTTTTGGCCTTTTCCTTTAGTAGATTGGGATTCCCCACCAGATGCAGATTTTTGGGGACCTTGAGAAGACTTCTGGTCTTTACCCTTTTCCCCACCCTTGTCAGAGTTTTTGGAATCTTGCTTCTTCTGGTCACCACCTTGGTTCTGTACTTTCTGCTTCACCCTGGTTCTGACCCATTTGTCTGCCTTCTTTCCCAATTCTTGGGGAGAGGTCAGATCAGAGTCAACCAGGTACTGATGTAGCAACTGATTCTGACAGTTATTAAGAATCTTCTCCCTCATGATTAAGTTATACAATCCTTTGAAGTCACACACCTTACTGCCAAGTAACCAGTCTTCCAGGGCCTTAGTAGCACAATCTACAAAGTCCACCCAGTCCTGTGTCTGTGCCTTTTGGGTATCTCTGAACTTTAATCTGTATTGCTCAGTGGTTAGGCCAAACCCATCTATCAGGGAACTCTTCAGGACTTGGTAATCATCAGCATCCTCTTCTCTTACAGTGAGGAGCTAGTCTCTACCTTTGTCTGCAAAGGAGAGCCACAAGATTGCTGCCCACTGCTCCTGGGGGACCCTCTGAACTTTACAGGCCCTTTCCAGTGCAGTAATCCATTTGTGGATGTCATCCCCACTCTGGTAGGGAGGGACAATTTTGCTCAGGTTTCTATGGTCATAAGACCTTTCCCTACCACTAGGGAAGTTGCTGCCACCATGGGACTCTAGTCCCAACTTTCTTCTTTGTCTATGAAGCTCTAGGGACTCCCTGTCTATAGCCAGCTGCTCTCTTCTGATCCTAAGCTGAGCTTCTTCATTCTGGAGCAGTCTCTTTTTCCTTTCATTAGAGGATTCCCTCCTATGAGAGGAAACAGAGGTCCCTACTGAGGTGTCAGAATGGTTAGACTCCTGAGAAGGAGATCTGGACCTTCTAGGCACACTCACAACTCTTCCTGGTGGGATAAAGGGGAGGTCATTCTGATCCTCCTCCTCATCTGCAGGAGGAGCTGGATTGTCCAGGGCAAGATCATGGTCATCTTCCTGGCCAGTTTCAGAGGTCAGGTCCTGGGTATTTTCACCCCTGGTCCCTTCCTCATCTTCTGCCCCACCCTCTCTGCCTACCCCTGCAGACCCTAGGGGTCTTCTGAGATCATCCAGCAAAAGCATCTCCATGAGACGTTGGGTGTTGGCACTTTTGCCTGTCTTCAGCTTCCTAATCTTGCACAATTCTCTCAATTCCAAGAATGGGAGGTTGTCATATTTGGATGGCAGGAGCCCACTGGTTCCTGGCAGTGAAGACATTACTAGTGAGGTGTGGTGTATGCACTACCTACTCTAGTGTGGCCTACTAAACTCTCTTGAGGTGTAGAAAGGGTGTGCTAAGCCCTTGACACACAACTCTAAGTTCAGTAGAACTTATTGTATGTCTAAGCTTGAATTATATGTACCTAAGGTACCCTTAGTGCTTTTCAGTTAGTCACACACTTGAGATTATCTGGTAAAACAAGGCAAGCTTGAATCCAACCGCTGCACACCAATGTGAGAAGTTGGCCTGGTATATGCTGTCCACTAGTTATAGTGAGATATCTAGGAAACATATATTAACAGTTAAGAATAGCGCGCGTTATGATACATAATGGATTAGATCAGTACCAGCTGCCCACATCATTAACAGACGAATGGGCCTAGGATGATTTTCCTTTCTTCTAGTAAGTCCAAAACCCTTCCCTTAGCATTAAGCGCCTTGCTATCAATGCACCAGTCTCCCTTTTCCATGGAGCCTCCAGTTTATAATGGGCTAGGGACCATGTTAAATAACAGTTGCAGTAACTTTCTACTCTCACCTCCTTGACTAACTTAATGTCTCATAGCACCAACTCAGGTGTACAGGGAGCCATTATGTATCATAACGCGCGCTATTCTTAACTGTTAATTTTATTTCACATTAATTGTGCTTTACCCTGCTGCCTCAACCAAATGCATGGTTTATGCTGATTAGTTGCATAATAGGGAGCCCCAATCAATGCATTAAATTGATTGTTTGCATACACAGAGGGTCTTTAAATTAATTATATTTCCCATTCCACTACCTCCTATTTTAGATTCAGCTTGCTCACCCTTGTCCTGAAGATGAACCCCACTTATTGGGTTCGAAACGCCGTCGACCACCATACAACATGAACTCCTATTACTCCTTGTAAAATAACTGTGGAGCTCATTATACTGTTGTCAATGCGATGCCTTTTTAAACCTCACTATCACCCTGCATGTCACGCTTCCTTTCACCTAAATGTATGTGAGCACCTGAATACTATACAAAAAATTGTAAAATAAATGTCTATCATTTATCTGACCTACATGACCTTCCTCTGATCTTTCCTTTGCTCCCTCATGAATTAATTTCAAAATCTTAGAACCAAGTGTTCCCTGCTGGGTCACTTTCTCGCTTTGGACCATTTAGGCCACACCTGAACCACTGTTTCCTAGATATCTCGCCACCCCAGGTTCACATATTGGGGTACCCTTGTCTTCTCAAAAAACCACTAGTTATAGTGGGCACCTTGCACCAGTCCAAACGACCTTTATTGATGATAGGTTTAAAGACAACCTTTATTGAAAGCTATCCTAGTGGTAGCTATGGAGAGCAGCCTTCAGGCTAAGTCTTGAAGGAGTGTTAAGCTGTTTGTTTTACCAGTTATAAGCTCATGAATGACCAAATGAAAGGGGAACCACACCAGGTATATATATAAAATATATGTATTTATTACTAAACACTACCCAATAGTCTCTTTATGAGGCTAGAGGTCAAAGTACACAAGTTACAAGTCAAATAGCACAGTAAATTAGCACAATATACGATTAGCCCTAGGGGCGTACCAAACCATATATTAAGAAAGTGGTATAAGAACCACGACTTAAGTAGAGACAAGGCCTAGAGACAAGGCCTAGAGCCTGTAGAATCGCTGGGACCCCAAGGAACCACCCAAGGTAGTGACACAGGGGACCCACGGGGGCTGTGTGCAGTGTGTGAACACAGCCGCGAGCTCCGTTAAAGTCTATGGGAAAGTCGCGGTTATCGTTTTAGAGATTAAGGACACTTAGAAATGGACTATGACCAAACCCTCTTGGACCTAGACAGTTCTAGGGTCAACACCCACGGGAGCACCAGAGTACTCAAGTTACCTCACCCAGGGAAGCCGGGTGCATAGGTGTCAAATGGTGTCGGGTCGCGTCGTCGTTTTCAATGGCAGCCTGCCACGAAGTGCTGCTGCCGGGAAGATGCGAAGTGTCCGAAGAGATCCAAGCCTGGATCGAAGATGAGAAGAACCTGAAAGCAGAGGGGACAGAGTCTGGGTCACTTGCCAGTGACCAGGGGCACGATAGTCGAATGCCCACCGATGTCGGGTGCTTCAGGTGAAAGAGGTGAAGCTTGACTCTTCAGCCACGAGGGCCAGGAGGCGTCGACGACGACCAGGAGCTGGATTCGAGCTGTCCCACGAAGGATGTCGAGTGCTGCAGCATTGGTGTCTGGATTGAACACAACAAGCCTTGGCAACAGCAACCCACGCAGGAAGGAGAAAGATGCTTCGGAGCAGACCAGCAAGGTCTGAGGGACTCACCACTTGGTGGGGAGTTAGGGCACGTCTGGAGCAACCAGAAACGCCCAAAGAAAATCAGAGTTGCCTTCACAGGGACCCACCAGTCGACGGACTAGGGATCGCGAAGGAGCCCCAAGCGGTAATGCAGGAAGCGGGCCCACGGAACACTCGTGGAGTGTAGGCTCACAATCTTCGGTGCAAATGGTGCGCGGGGCCTGGGCTACGAGTAACCCAAAGCAGGACTTCAAGAGTCATCGAGAAGTCAATGCACTAGCAAATGTGCACAGTGACCAGGAGTTCCGGTTCAACGCTACTCACGAGGGCTGCGGGTCTCAGTTTTGCTGGGGACTCGGGTCGGCCTCTGAGATGTCTGGAAATCCTCTTCCTGGGCTGCAAGTACTTCGAAGTCCGGCGGGAGCTTCGGAGATGCAGACCGGCAAATGCTTTGTTGGTGCCTGCCAATAAGGGGTGTCACTCCTTGACCCCAAGGGAGATTTCTTCAGTCCTCTAGTCTTGAGTAGAGCGTCAAAGTTCCAGGATTCAGTTGCAGAGTTTCGTCCAGGGATATCTAAAGTTATGTTGCCAGGGTTCCCTTACTTATACTAAAGAAGGGGGTATGACTAACTCTGGGGACCCACCTATGGGAGGGTTTGGAAAGAGGGGTGGCTACACCCATTTCCTTTGTCCAGTTTCGCGCCAGAGCAGGGGCTGGCAGCCCCTGCAACCGGTTTGAACTGGGGTATGCACGAGGACACCAAATGTGCCCCCAGTGCAGGACTTCAAAGCACTCTTGGAGTGCACCCACCCAGCCCCAATCCACTAAGGCCTGTCTGGGAGGTGGTAACACCTCCCTGTGACAGGAAACCTATTGTCCAGGCCTCCCCTGCCGGAGTTTCGGTCAGCAGCAGGAGGCCAGACTCGTGTCTGTGGCTGCAGCATCCATTTTGTGATGCCAGGCTCTGGTTAGTTGGTACCGGGTATACCGGTGCTGTCATGTCTCTCCCTCTAGAAGGGTGGGATCATACCCTCACACCAGTTACTGGTGTGGGGGTATGATTCACAAGGTGTTTGACACCAAACACGACATGTTTCCGTGCAGCCATCCCAAAGTTAGCATTTACCGTTTAGATATAATGCACTTAAGAGTATATGGTCAGGCTGCACCACAGACAACCCCGGAGAGGAGATTCCGAAGGCTGCAGAGGGGCTCTGCTCATGCATGGGCACCCTCTCACATAAAACCAAGCACCCTGCCTTCAGGATTGATAAGGCCTGCCATAGGGGTGACTGATAGGTTTCTATGTGCAGTGATAGGTGAGATATAGTGAACCTATATCTCTGTAAGGGGTGCAGGCACCACCTTACTCAGGCTGCAGTAGCAGTCCTGTGGTGTCATTTTGGAGGGCCTTCCAGGGGTGGCACAATACATGCTTCAACCCCTGGTAGGCCTCTGGGGTACCTATGCCCTGGGTACATAGTATACCATATACTAGGGACTTATAAGGGTACCCCAGAATCCAATCTGAAGTGTACTTAAGGTCCATGGAATCAATTTAGAGAGGAAGCAGCTAGGCTGGGGTCCTGGATAGCAGGGCCCCAGCCAGACTAAAGTCGAAAAACAGTGCTACACCAGCAAAAAGTGGGGGTAACCATAAGAGGCAGATCCTACTCTCCTACAGTGCCCACGCTCCGTGACCCTCTATGCCAGAGGTGGATGCCATGTAATGAGAGGGTCGGTGCCAGGCTCCAGGGCCCTCCCTCTGTTACCCTCTGTATGAGAGAGGTCTATGCCATGTAATGAGAGGGTCGGTGCCAGGCTGCAGGGCCCTCCCTCTGTGCCCTCTATTTGCCAGAGGTGCATGCCTTGTAATGAGAGGGTCGGTGCCAGGCTGCAGGGCCCACCCTCCATGACCCTCTATGCAAGAGGTGCATGCCATGTAATGAGAGGGTCGGTGCCAGGCTGCAGGGCCAACCCTCCGTGACCCTCTGTATGAGAGGTGCATGCCATGTAATGAGAGGGCCGGTGCCAGGCTGCAGGGCCTATCCATGAGCCTCTGTGCCAGAGGTGCATGCCATGTAATGAGAGGGTCGGTGCCAGGCTGCAGGGCTCTCCCTCTGTGACCCTGTGTATGCCAGAGGTGCATGCCATGTAATGAGAGGGTCAGTGCCAGGCTGCAGGGCCTACCCTCCATGAGCCTCTGTTCCAGAGGTGCATGCCATATAATGAGAGGGTCGGTGCCAGGCTGCAGGGCCCACCCTCCGTAATCCTCTATGCCAGAGATACATGCCATGTAATGAGAGGGTCGGTGCCAGGCTGCAGGGCCAACCCTCCGTGACCCTCTGTATGAGAGAGGTGCATGCCATGTAATGAGAGGGTCGGTGCCAGGCTGCAGGGCCTATCCATAAGCCTCTGTGCCAGAGGTGCATGCCATGTAATGAGAGGGTCGGTGCCAGGCTGCAGGGCCCTCCCTCTGTGCCCTCTATATGCCAGAGGTGTATGCCATGTAATGGGAGGGTCGGTGCCAGGCTGCAGGGCCCTCCCTCCGTGACCCTCTATGCCAGAGGTGCATGCCATGTAATGAGAAGGTGGGTGCCAGGCTGCAGGGCCCACCCTCTGTGACCCTCTGTATGCCAGAAGTGCATGCCATGTAATGAGAGGGTCGGTGCCAGGCTGCAGGGCTCACCCTCTGTGACCCTCTGTATGCCAGAAGTGCATGCCATGTAATGAGAGGGTCGGTGCCAGGCTGCCGGGCCCACCCTCCGTGCCCTCTGTATGAGAGAGGTGCATGCCATATAATGAGAGGCTCGGTGCCAGGCGGCAGGGCCCACCCTACGTGACCCTCTGTATGCCAGAGGTGTATGCCATGTAATGAGAGGGTCGGTGCCAGGCTGCCGGGCCCACCCTCCGTGCCCTCTGTATGAGAGGTGCATGCCATATAATGAGAGGGTCGGTGCCAGGCTGCAGGGCCCACCCTACGTGACCCTCTGTATGCCAGAGGTGTATGCCATGTGATGAGAGGGTCGGTGCCCGGCTGCAGGGCCCTCATGCTGTGACCCTCTGTATTCCAAAGGTGCATGCCTTGTAATGAGAGGGTCGGTGCCAGGCTGCAGGGCCCTCCCTCCATGCCCTCTGTATGCCAGAGGTACATGCCATATAATGAGAGAGTCAGTGCCAGGCTGCAGCGCCCACCCTCGGTGACCCTCTGTATGCCAGAGTTGCATGCCATGTAGTGGAGGGTCGGTGCCAAGCTGCAGGGCCCTCCCTCCGTGACCCTCTGTATGAGAGAGGTACATGCCATGTAATGAGAGGGTCGGTGCCAGGCTGCAGGGCCCTCACGCTGTGACCCTCTTTATGAGAGAGGTGCATGCCATGTAATTAGAGGGTTGGTTGCAGGTTGAAGGGACCTCTGTATGCCAGGGCCCCACCCTCCGTGGCGCTCCGTATGAAAGAGGTGGATGCCATGTAATAAGTAGGTTAGTGGCAGGCTGCAGGGGCCTCTGTATGCCAGAGCTGCATGCCAGGGGGCCACCCGCCCCCACCCGCCCGTGAGCGTGGCCGCTGCCAGACTGCAGGGCCCTGCCGCCCTGCGGCACACGTGGCTTCTGCACCAGCAGCGGCTGCGCCGTCGCCTGCAGAGAGCCTGGGCCTCGCACGAGCTCGGCGGCCGCGTGTTGACACGGCGAGTTCATTATGCGGTTTAGCCACATTAAGCTTTGACAGCGAACATGTATTTGAGAATACAAAGCAGGGCGGCGCGCAGCCCGGGCAATCAGTGGCACCAGGTAAAAGCAATTATTGCGAATACCTGGGGGAGCCGTCGCGCGCCGCTCCCCCCTATAATGACAAATTACATTTCCCTAACCCTGCCGCCGCGCAGCCTGATTGAAATTCCGCCTGTTCGAGGAGCCTGTCTACAGCTCTTTTCCATCCTCGGTGCCCTCCCTCCCTTGTCTGGGGGAGGGCTGGTGGGGGGGGTAGCTGGGGCATAAAAACAAGCTGCAGCCAGCTCGGTTTACGAGACGCAGCGTACGTGTGGAGACGGAATGTACTGTTGCATAGATAGCGCAAAGAGGACGTGCGCTGTTTCTAGGAGCTGCCCTTGTTTGCAGACAGGTGGACGGGGCCCCGGCCAGTCCGCAGCAGGTAAAGACCCCTCGCACTTTAGAGTCCTGGGTGTCAAACACCCGCACACTCTCCTCAACTCACACTCGTTTGGAGAGGGTCACTTCCTGGGACTCACCCGTCCCTCCAGATACGTATCGCGCCTTGAAGGACTTCAGTGAGGTCGCCCACGCCCAGCCTGAAAACCTCCCTGCCCCTCCGAACAATGTTTACTGCCCGTTGATTATGGTCAGGGACTACCGCCAATCCCCCTCCCTGTCCTGCGCATTACCACCGTTAAAACAATTAAAGCAATTGGACATGAGAGGAGTTTTCTTTGGAAGGCGGGGGGTCTCGCGACCCCCCGGCCGTATTTATTAAAACATGAAAACAAATTAAAATTTGAAATAAACAATATTTACACAAGCATTTATATGCAGAAAATTAGACATTAGGTACAATCAATGTAGACAGGTATCAATGGCTAACCTTAACAAATGTCTAATACAGCGTGTTTCCTAACCGAATCTAACATCCTTATTACTTTTCTGCATATCCTAGTTTTGGGCCTACGGCAAGGTCGCTAACCGGTGTCAAATCCTTATTAACCAGCTACGCCCTCACGTATGAGTGCGCATGCGCAGAGGGCCCGTTTACCGAGAGGGTACTTCCCCCTCCCGGTTACCCCCGTACGCTCCATGAACTCCATTACCCAAAGGGGGGCCCTTGCACTCTGCGCCGTTTAATGACGTCATCGTGCACGTGCGGGGTGGCTAACCAGCCCAGAGAAAGCGTGACTCCCCCTCCCCGCACCCATCCAACCAAGCGGATGTACCGCCCCTGGAGTTCTGGGAGAGACCACTCGCCCCTCCCCTGGGCGACCCCATTCCAGAATGGTGACGCCCCCTAAGGACCTTGAATTGACTGCTCACCAATCATGACCTTACCGCCTGACCAAGGACAATCAATAAATACGACAATTATGTTACCTGCAAACGGGAAAAAGGCCTAAGGACAAAGTTTACACCACACCTTACTGTGCAACCATAGCTTGATACTTGAGCCTGTAAACGGGAAAAGGCCTAAGGAAAACCTACCAACTCACAAACTAACAGTGAAAAACGACCTACAATGATACGATCAACATACAAACGCAAAAATCTGCTTCAGGGGCTGGTGGGTGGGAAAGATTATTCGGCGCCTTTGCGAGGCGCGGGTGCAAGCCTGGGGAGCGCGGGAACAAGAGGGCGCCTCCCGCGCTCCCCCGGCCTTTAACCCCTCTGTGGCAGACCAGTTCCAACTGGTCCGCCCCCTCTGGCTCCACTCCTTTGCCCCGGAAGCAATTAAATTGCTTCCGGGTCAAAGCAGGAGCCAGCACCAATCTGCGGTGGGGCGCGCCCGCCGCGTCATCAAGACGCGGCGGAGGGGCACGCCCCACCACCGAGAGTTCAGGGGGAGGAGGGGGCCGGCGCCCCGCCATACGTGCGGGGGGGCCGAGCGGCCCCCTTTCCTTATGGTCAGGGACTACCGCTAATCCCCCTCCCTGTCCTGCGCATTACCACCGTTAAAACAATTAAAGCAATTGGACATGAGAGGAGTTTTCTTTGGAAGGCGGGGGTCTCGCGACCCCCGGCCGTATTTATTAAAACATGAAAACAAATTAAAATTTGAAATAAACAATATTTACACAAGCATTTATATGCAGAAAATTAGACATTAGGTACAATCAATGTAGACAGGTATCAATGGCTAACCTTAACAAATGTCTAATACAGCGTGTTTCCTAACCGAATCTAACATCCTTATTACTTTTCTGCATATCCTAGTTTTGGGCCTACGGCAAGGTCGCTAACCGGTGTCAAATCCTTATTAACCAGCTACGCCCTCACGTATGAGTGCGCATGCGCAGAGGGCCCGTTTACCGAGAGGGTACTTCCCCCCTCCCGGTTACCCCCGTACGCTCCATGAACTCCATTACCCAAAAGGGGGGCCCTTGCACTCTGCGCCGTTTAATGACGTCATCGTGCACGTGCGGGGTGGCTAACCAGCCCAGAGAAAGCGTGACTCCCCTCCCCCGCACCCATCCAACCAAGCGGATGTACCGCCCCTGGAGTTCTGGGAGAGACCACTCGCCCCTCCCCTGGGCGACCCCATTCCAGAATGGTGACGCCCCCTAAGGACCTTGAATTGACTGCTCACCAATCATGACCTTACCGCCACAGGCCAGCATAGTTGACCGACTATCTGGCCCCCCCCCCTTTACCTCCTCTTCCGAAAGGTCATGCCTACTTAGAACCTCCCAGCCCTGCCAAAATGTTCTCCAGAAAAAGTTGGTTACCTGCCCCAGTCAGATGGACCCCGTCTTGCAAGAAGAACTGTTCCCCCAGATACACCCATGTGGTATATTCTGTAGTTGAGGTGACCGAAATAATTTCTCTATCTTGTTGTTGATCCTCTTTACCGAGTGATTCAACGCCCTGACCGAGTCCCCCTCCATTTGAGCCTGGGAATCATCTGAGACCACACTATGGTGCAGCCTTGGCATGTTTTAGCTAGCCAGTTTACTTCCGATATTATCTCCTCCATCAGGACCCTCCTGCCCAATTTCACCAGATCGTTGCCCCCAGGTGTAGGATAACTACTGCAGGCGGCGGGGTGTGTTTTTGAGCAACTCCGTAAAGAACCCCTAAACTGACTGAGGCATAGGCCCCCCTACCATGAAAGGAAACTTCGAAACCTCCTTGTTCCGCCCTCTGTCTATAGCTACCTGAAAAGAAAACAGATTTAACGCGCCTTACAAATGAGTGACCAACCACCCATACCACTTTCGTCTCCTTCTTCCATTCCTGTGACCGCCGAGCTGAAGGTACTTGCAGTTGGTGACCCGGCAACAGTTTCCGCCCTGCGTGACAGGCTCGAGAAACTGAAATAGAAGCAAACAACAAGACAGGCGTCAGCGTAACTTACTTGTCACCTCAGAGCATGTGCATCCGCACATAACGTTTGTAACAGTTGGAAGACCATCTCCCAATCCTTTTACGCTGCTCGCATGCAATCCTCTAGCAGTCGCCTCGGTGGCCGCACCTATCCTAAAGGAATGCGTCCCAAAATCCTTTGGATTGAAACCGGCCCTGTCCATTGCCATTGACAGTACTCGTTGGAATTGGAACCTGGTCAGTGGGGTACCGTCTGCATGCATTAACAATGCTCCCTCCTTTGCGCCCGCTCGCTGTTTGATCAAGGCTTCTACGTGGAACACTGGGCAGCAAGGATTATCCCGTGCCCGATGGAGTACCAGCCCGTCCCCCCGGGCCTCCTGGTCAGCTTTTGATTTACGTATGGTAATCAACAGCACCTCACCCAATATTTTGGTGTGTTCCAGTCGAATACCCCCCAGCATGTCCTGCTTGCTGCTAGCCACCAGTTCTCCCACCCGGAAAGCCCCATAGAAGGCCAAAGTAAAGGCGGCTCTGAACAAGAGTACTTCCCCATCCGAACTGCAGGTGTCCGACAAGGCGTTCAATAACGATGCCAGCCGGTCTAAACCTATCGGTTGCCTGGAATCTGCGGTGGTTGCTTGCAGGCGCCGCCACCCCTTTAGTGCCTTCCGCACGACGAAACTATTCGTGGGATCTCTGGCCCCCTGAGTTGTGCCATGAAAGACACGGCCGCCCTGTGTCTGCTAGCTGTCGCCGCTGAGGGCCCCTCCTTATGTAATGCATCTAGGTACATAGCGAAACTCTCCTCATGCTCCCATTTCTCTGCCCAGTCCCGTCCCAAAAGGAGCAATAAGACAAAAACGCCCCTTCGTAAGCTGTCCTGGTCCTGGGCGCTAGGCTAGCTGCCACGAGGTTCTGTAGCTGGGGGCACCAATTTGCCAGAGTGTTGCTGGGAAGTGTGCAGGCTTCGCCTCTGCGGATGGTAGATGTTCCCTGAATACCTGCATCTTGAAGCGAGAGAGTGCATCGGCTGCATTATTCAACACCCCTGGGACATGTTTGGCCCTAAACTGTACATTGAGTTTCATGCAAACCAACACAATCTCCTTAAGTAGGCGGAGTATAAACTTACATCGTGCCGCCTGCTGGTTGATACATTCGACTACCGTCATGTTATCTGACCAGAAGATTACAGATCGATTACACAACTGATCAGGCCAAACCGTTAATGCCACCCATATTGGAAATAGCTCCAAGAAACCGATATTAGCTGTCAGGCCGCTCGCCTGCCACCAAACCGGCCACCGTTGGGCCACCCACTTGTTTCCCAGTATGGCACCAAAACCAACACTGCCTGCAGCATCCGTCCATAGACCTAATTCTGCAGACGTAGTAGGGGGACCGCACCACACCACTCTGCCGTTGAAGCCCTCCAGAAATGCGATCCAAATGCGCATGTCCTGGCGGACCTCAGCCAGTAACCTAATGTGATGGTGTTTCTCCCGCAGGCCCGTCATGGCCTGCGAGATTGAGCGGGAGAAGGGGCGTGCCATGGGTATGACTCTTAATGCGAAATTCAGCTGTCCCACAATCTGTTGTAGCTGCTGGAGCGTCACTCTATCTTTGACCAAACCTTGCTGGAGAGCTGCCCTAAATTTCGTGATTTTGTCTTTAGGCAACCTGAAACAGCCCTCCACCGAGTCCAATTCTATGCCCAAGAATTCCAATGTGGTTGCCGGGCCCACCGTCTTTCCGGGTGCCAGCGGGACCCCAAAAGCCCGCATGAGCACGCAAAATTCCTGCAATGCCCACCCACACTCAGGTGAACCCGCCGACCCCAGAAAGAGGAAATCATCCAGGTAATGCATGACATGGCGATGCCCTGACGTTTGCCTAAAAGCCCATTCCAAAAATGAACTAAATTTCTCAAAGTAGGCGCATGAAACCGAACAACCCATGGGCATGCACATATCCATATAGAATTTGTTCTGAAAAGAGAAACCTAGCAGATGCTGATCTAGGGGATGCACTGGCAGTAGCCGAAAAGCCGATTCTATGTCCGACTTGGCCATCAAGGCTCCCGGTCCGAGAGCCCTCAACATCTCCACCGCTTGGTCAAAAGACGCATACTTAACACTACAAATGTCTTCATTTATGGCGTCGTTTAATGATGCGCCCCTGGGTGCCGATAGGTTATGAATGAGCCTGTACTCGCCCTCCTCCTTTTTGGGGACCACGCCGAGGGGCGAGCAAACAAAATTCGGTACAGGGATGTCATTAAACGGCCCCGCTATCCTGCCCAGGCGCAGCTCTTTAGCTATTTTTGACGCCACCACATCTGGGTTGTGCTTCACTGAAAGTTGATTCCTACATTCCGGCGTTCCGGTATATCCCACCGCTGGGATCCTAAAGCCCTGACCAAAACCTTCCTGTAACATCGTCGCCGAGGCATGGTCGGGGTACCTGTTCAGCCAAGGAGTCATAGCCAGAATGTCAATGGGGGAATGAGCTACCAAACGGCCTCCTCCCCTACTCCTGCTTTTTTCTTCCCCTGGTTCCCGAGGCATTACCTTTATTACGACAGACTGTTTCTGGGTGGGAAGGATGGTTACATATGGAACATGCGTGCCTGAACTTGCAAGTGCCCTGTGTCCTGGTGCATGTACGCTTGTTAAAATCCCAGCATACCCCTTTTCGCCCACCATTGCTCCCCGTCTTAGTGGCTGTGCCACCCCCCTGGGGTGACCGAAAGGGCTGCTGGTGATTGGAGTGGTGGCTTTTGCTCCAGCTTGGCCCCGCACCCCCCGCCGTAAACTGGCCATAGCATGAAATTGAATCCACTCTATCCCATGATAATGCGTGATCAAACTCCTTAGCCTTCCTGAAAGTAGTGTCGTACTCCTTCCACCCGTCCCCTCCATATCTCTCGCTGAAAGTTGTGATCCTACTCTGGTAACAAGCCATTTCGGCCTGCAAATTCGGGAAGCGCTCGGCTGTAATTGCCATAAACACAGAAAAGGCTCTAATCCAGTTGATCAATGTCTCCTCCACCCTGAATCTCGCCATTTCAAACCGCCATTCACTAGGCAACATCCAGTCTTTCTGTTTCCTAGCATACTCCATTTCCCTGTTATCGACTAGTAAGGAAAACATATTGACATATTTTCCCGCCCAGATCAAATCCTTCACTTCTTGTGTCACATGTTGAGCCAGATTTTCCCTCCTGGAGGGTATTGTCCCTTCCCCCAGCACCGGTAATGCCCCCTCCTTACCACTTTCTGTGGGTCGCGTTGGTTCACCAATCTTGTCCCTTCCAGCGTCGCTGCCCGAACCTGTTGCTTGTGGAGTAACGGGCGCACTTGGCCCCCCCTCCACCCTGTGCAATCAAGATCTTTGCCACCATTTTCTGAGCCTCCGCTGAGGGGTCCTCTCCCACCTCCCTGGCACCCACTGAAGGAGGTAACATTCCACCTATCCCTAGCCAAGGTAGTACCGCCGCTATCTGCGCTGCCAGCTCTGGCGGTACCCGACCCACCACTGGTTGTGCTGTAACTGGCATGGGGGATCCCAAGCCGGGTACCGGAATCGGCGCGGGTACCACCGGGACTACCGCGGGGACCACCTGAGGCACTATGTTTGGTACTGGCGCCGGAGAGGCCGGAGCCGGTGTCACCGGTAGATCTGCCGGGATTATGGGATCGGGCACAGGAGTTACCGGCGGTCCGAGCACTTTCTCAGGGACCACCCCAGAAGGCCCCCCTCCTCGTGTGGCTTGGGGACCCGACCGCTACCCTTCTTGGGCCTGACCCGCTTGGGCAACGCATCCAAATCCCCCTTGGCTGCGGGGGCACAATGATTCGCTTGGGTCTCCCGGATGGCCCAACCTGTTCGTCGAACCTTTGCCTGAGCTCTGCCACGCTCTTGCCTATCTGGTCAACCCTCCCCCATCTCCTGTCCATAGCTGTCATCTTGCGCATCATGCCCTCCAGCATATGCTCCATGCGGGAGCGCCTAGCCCCACGACCACTAGCCATCCCCGCGACAGGTATACCACCTGCACTTACCCCCTACACTGAAAGCCCTGCTGTGTCTCAGTGCCCACTATCACCTATCTGGTGTTTACCTGCTCGAGTTGGAGGCACACAGACTGGCCGTAAGCACCACGCAACTGTGACCGCCACACACCAGCTAACCTGGGTGTGTTGGGCGAGCGCACTCTAGCCCGGCGGCCCAACAGAAGCAGTGAAATGCAGGCCTGCCTGTGTCCCCGAATCGCGTTGTCCCCCGCGCGCCGCTCCTTTGGTTCAGTCGCACTACCGGGGTCCTACGGTAAAAAATTAGTTAGGGTATAGCACTGTCATCACTTTCAAACAAGGCCCTTCTTTTGTGTGCAACCGGGACCACCACACCTCCGTTAAATACCTTATACTCCCCAAACAGTGCCACCACCCCTCACGTCCCCTGCCAAACACCACCCACAAATTATTAAATTTTTTTTTTTTTTTTTTTTTTAAATTCGCAACCCCGAAGTTATGGCCCTGGAACCCTTGCCTCCTCCTCCAAAAATTCCCACAATCCAGCTACTAATTAGCACAATATTGCTACCTGCAATTACTCATTAAAAATTCCTATCAGCCTCTGTGGTCTCCCATCCATGTGCTGCCCCTGCCTTCCCTGCTTCGCCCCCTGTTACCGGCTGTGTCTTTTCAGCCCCTCCTCGTATACTCAGACTCTGTGCGGGCGGGTCAGCAGGGAGCACGATCCGCTCCTCGTTGCTCGCCTAGCCGACGGACCACTTCCTCTCCCTGCAATCTCCCACTGCGGCGCTCCGCGACCACGCACGCCTCTGCCGCTCGAAATGCGATCCCCCTCGCTGCTAGCCTGTAGAGGGGAAAACAAAGATTATTCGGCGCCTTTGCGAGGCGCGGGTGCAAGCCTGGGGAGCGCGGGAACAAGAGGGCGCCTCCCGCGCTCCCCCGGCCTTTTAACCCCTCTGTGGCAGA
>CAWUFW010004361.1:112500-115000 GCA_963921515.1 Calotriton arnoldi
GTAAACAAAGTGCTCCAGGCCTGAGCAGAACTGGTTCTGGCTAGGTTCAGGGACTGGTAGCTTCAAGGATCAAAGGCTTTTGGGGTATAAATATCTGTGCTCAAACCCCCTACTTTTGTATTGCTTTTGGATCTGGAGAGGAAACTCTGTCCGTGCCACTGGAGGAATCTGCAGGAAGTGACTGTCCTTGTGCTTGTGTGTTGTTTCTTGCACTGGCCTGCAGCAGTGACCACTGGACCTTGAAGAAGAGAGAAAGGACTTTTGAGAGAACTTTTATTTTTGTTACAGCAATTACCCAAGGGCTAGGAAAGAGCTAGCCTCCTGCTGGAGTCTCAGGCACATCAGACTCCACCACCAACCTCCTGCTTCCTCCCTGCGAGGATTGCTATCTGCTGATGAGGCTCCTGTGAGTTCCAGGGCCTCTAGTTTGCTTCAGAGAAAAGAGTGCTGGAAATCGTCGCTAACGCACGTTTGCGAGCCGCTGCAGTCGAGAGCGCTGGAAAAATCATCGCGCTGCTGCCGCTGAGTGCTCGCAACACGAAACCATCGCTAACGCCCCTTTGCGAGCCGCTGCAGCCGAGACGCGCTGGAAACATCATCGCGCGGCTGTCGCTGAGCGCTCGCAACCCCTACAGAATCATTGCTTCAAGACATCGCATTGCGGACGCCGTGCGTCCGCCATTTTCATCGCATCGCACCGGATTTCGTCACTCCCTCGCGGAGCGCCATTTCTTCGCATCGCAACACGATCGCACAACGCAACAGGCTCGTCGCATCGACTTCTCCCTCGCGGCAAGAAAGTCATCGCATCGGCGGCCTAGCGTGCAGAAGTTTGTCGCATCGTCTCCGCACACGCAACAGGATCGTCGCATCGCCTTCGCCCTCGCGGCAAGGTCTCAGCGCATCGGCGGCCTAGCGGGCAGAAGTTGGTTGCATCGTCTCCGCACGCATCAGCAGATCGGCGCATCATCCTCCCTTGCGGCAAGGATTTTAACGCATCGCCGGCCTCGCGTGAGGAAAATCATTGCTACCACTTCTTTGCGACATTTTGTTGGTTTTGCTACTAAACCCAGGTACTTTGTGAGAGAAAGGGTCGCAGAGACCACTGCCTTGAATTTGAACCTTATTTTTGCAACCTTTGAACTATTTTTTGACAGTCCTTCAACAGCCATCCTATTTTTGACAGTCTTATGAGAGAAAGGGTCGCAGAGACCACTGCTTTGAACTTGAACCTTATTCTTGCAACCTTTGAACTATCTTTGACAGCCCTTCAACAGCTATCCTATTTTTGACAGTATTGTGGCTTTTACAGTTATTGGTCTTGTGATAAATCTGCCTTTATATAAAGATACTTATTTTTTATAACTACTTGTGTGGTGTCCCTTTGTAGTGTTCCTCACTGTGTTACTGTGTATGGTCATAAATGCTTCACACACTGCCTCTGAGATAAGCCTACCTGCTCGTGCTACGTTACCACAGGGTTGAGCAGGGGTATTAAAGAGGGTAGCCCTCTCACTCTGACTTAGGAAGAAGGGTCCCTACTTGGACAGTGGCCAGGCATTGCCAACTAGAGACCCCCATTTCTAACAATCAGTCACTACAGCAGTACCATTTTTGGTGAACACTACATCTGGTTTTCTTAGTTCACCTTGACTATTTTTAACATGAGGTTCCCTGTATGTCATCCACCCACACCGTTTTGCTCTATCAATGAGCAATTCCAACACTTTGTTATGCCTTTTTATCCTTATGTCCTTGGTTTTAGGACATGCACCTGAAATATGTGAAATTGTTTCGCAAACATCTTTGCAGTATCTATAAGTAGCAAATGTACGATTTCTTCCCCTAGTGATGGTTTCTCTAGTAAACAAAACATTTGCTCTCAACATCAGCGCAGCTAAGTATTGATTTTCTTTCATTTTATTATGTTTGCTGATCCAGAAATTTGAGGTTGGATTACTTGCTAAGTATTTTATACCATCACCTTGGACAGGGAGATTTGCCCATTTCTCAAATTCTTCTTTTCTCCAATCATATGTTGCTAACAAATTCAAATCATAACTCAGAAACCTACTGTCTAAAATGTTGAGTTTGTGTGTTTTGATGATGCTATCAATTTTTTCATTGATTACTTCTCCTGCATACATGAATGAATGAGCTATGTACAGATCTGGAGCTTCCCTGAGATACAATAAACTATTGACTTTGTTTAGACCAATTGTCGTACATAACTTTGGTATACTGAGGCCCCCAAAGGATCTTTTCGAATATAGGAGACCATCACATGTGTATGCAGGTAGGTGTAGGAAATGTTTGACATACTTTTTTATTGTTTGATCCAGAATGTTTAAAGTTTTAGCTTCTGTTCCTGTCATTTCCAGTTTAAATGACAGTTTAGGGATCAAATATTGACACAATATTTCTATTTTCTGTGTGGGCTTAAGTGGTAGATTGTCGAGTTTTTGAGCCCAGTCAACAAGAACCTTATTAATTTTGTTGT
>CAWUFW010004362.1:0-12500 GCA_963921515.1 Calotriton arnoldi
GAAGTTACGTATTGCTGTGTCTGTATGGATGATTTAGTAGGTGCGTGACTGACTGTATAAGTGAGTGATTTAACGTATCTTACTGAATGCATGGGTTAGTGACTAAACTGGGTGAATGTCTGTATCCGTCTGTCTGTTGCTGTGTAAGTGGCTGCATGTGTTTGTGAATAGCTACATGAGTGTCTATATGAGTTAATGAATGCTTGTGTGAGTATCTGTATGGGTGCCTGAGTGTTTGTGTGGGAGGGGTGTGTGCGACTCTGTGCATAAATGTGTGAGTGGGTGATTCACTGGGTGGATGGTTTCAAGAGTGCATCTGTGATAGACTGTATGGGTGGGTAAGTGTGTGTAAGAGTGTGTTAGTGAGTGAATGTATGTCCCAGTGGTACATGTGTGAGTAACTACATATGTGAAAGGCAGTATATATGTGTGTTGGAGTATATAAATAGCTATAAGCGAGAGTGAGTGATTGTGATAGTGGCTGTATGGATGAGTGTGTGCTTGTATCAGTGATTGTATAAGAGCGTAAGAATGTGCTAGTATTTGTATGAGTAAGTGAGCTGGTATGTGTATAACTGTATAGGTGAGTAAATGGTAGTGTGTTTAATTATTTGCATGACTGACTAGGTGTGTGAGTACCTCTATGGATGAGTGGCGGTGTTTGAGTGTCTATATAGGAGTATGAGTGCATATGATAGTCCTGTACTGAGTGACCGTAAGTATGAGTGACTGTACGGGTGAGTGAGTTGATGTGTGCGTAGACCTAAGAATCAGTGAGTGGGTATGTAGTTATTGGTGTTGGAGTGTCTATGGTTTTGCGAATGGCAGTCTGTAATTTAGAGTGGGTGTATCAAAGGTTATATTAGGGTGTGAGAAGATGCATGAAATTATCACATGGATGATGTCACCAGTGATGTCATCAGTGATGTCATTTGAGATGTCATCAGTGATGTCATCAGTGATGTCACTGACCATGTCATGAGTGATGTAATATGTGACGTCATCAGCAGTGCATTGCGGGGGCGCGAGTTATAGTTAGCTGGACTAACTATAACGGGGGAATTTCACGGGTTTTGTACGAGTGCAATGTCCAACTAACTATAACTGTCCCTAAAACCTATGGTTTTTTCAGTGAATTTCAAAGGTTTTTAAATGCTAATTTGTAACTATAACGTCCCTGAAACCTATGGTTTTTTCAGTGAATTTCAAAGGTTTTTAAATGCTAATTTGTAACTATAACATGTCTGAAACCTACGGTTTTTTCAGTGAATTTCAAAGGTTTTGTAAATGACAATTTTTAAATGTATTAATTGTTATATAAATTTTTTTAATACTAATTTACTCCATTTTTTGAAACAATTTTTTTTTACATATTTTATTTTTAAATTACATTGTAATTACATTATACATTACATTACAAAAAATACTTTCTCAGAATGAATTACTTTAGTTTAAATACTTTGCACATAGGCAATAGACTTTTAAGTACAGTAGTTACAGTTGTTGCAATGGGCAACACATTTTCAAACACAATGCAACATTCAGCTCAATGTGAATTTCTAGTTAAATGCAATTAGTTACTTTATGGATTACTTTTCTAACCACAGGACTGGATCCTAGATTCAGTCCTGGCACATCTCCTGTAAACAGTTGAGTAAAAGCGTTTTGGTTACAGTCGTGATTTTTAAGGAATATTATTGTACTTTAAAAGTTGACACTTAGAAACTTTTTCTCATAGAATCACCAATGTTATCCTATGGAAGGAAATTCACTTAGAAGGTAAAAACTGTTATCGTTACTTTTTCTTACTCCGTGTTGGATCCTGGATCCAGCACTGGTGCATCTCCTGTAAACAGTTGAAAGAATGCGTTTAAGTCATACAGGCGATTTTTTAGGAATATTTGTAGTTTGTGAAAATCGACACTTTGAAACTTTTCTGCTGAAAAGCAGACAATGGATTCCTATGGAAGAAAATATAAGTTACTGGTAAGTACGGTTAAAATTACTTTTCAGGGTCAGTGCTGGGCTAAAAGATGCAGCACTGGGTTCTCTCCTGATAACAGGTGAGTAAATTGGAATTCGTACTTTGGTTGATTTTAGAGGAATATTATAAAGTTCCAAAACTCTACACTTGAATTTCCAAGTGAAACCAGTCAATGTTAGCCTATGAAGGAAATTCAAGTTACCGGTAAGTACGGTTAAAATTACTTTTCAGGACCAGTACTGGGCTGAAAGATGCAGCACTGAGGTCTCTCCTGATAACAGGTGAGTAAATCAGAATTCGGATTTCGGCTGATTTTAGAGGAATATTTGTATGTTTCAAAAATCAACACTTAGAAACTTTTTCAGCAAAAGCAGGCAATGATATCCTATGGAAGGAAATTCAAGTTACTGGTAAGTACGGTTAAAATTACTTTTGAGGATCAGTACTGGGCTGAAAGATGCAGCACTGAGGTCTCTCCTGATAACAGGTGAGTAAATCGGAATTCGTATTTCGGCTGATTTTAGAGGAATATTTTAAAGTTCCAAAACTCCACACTTAGAAGAATTTCCAAGTGAAACCAGTCAATGTTAGCCTATGGAAGGAAATTCAAGTTACTGGTAAGTACGGTTAAAATTACTTTTCAGGGTCAGTGCTGGGCTAAAAGATGCAGCACTGGGTTCTCTCCTGATAACAGGTGAGTAAATTGGAATTCGTACTTTGGTTGATTTTAGAGGAATATTTTAAAGTTCCAGAACTCCACACTTAGAAGAATTTCCAAGTGAAACCAGTCAATGTTAGCCTATGAAGGAAATTCAAGTTACCGGTAAGTACTGTTAAAATTACTTTTCAGGATCAGTACTGGGCTGAAAGATGCAGCACTGAGGTCTCTCCTGATAACAGGTGAGTAAATCGGAATTCGTATTTCGGCTGATTTTAGAGGAATATTTTAAAGTTCCAAAACTCCACACTTAGAAGAATTTCCAAGTGAAACCAGTCAATGTTAGCCTTTGAAGGAAATTCAAGTTACCGGTAAGTACGGTTAAAATTACTTTTGAGGATCAGTACTGGGCTGAAAGATGCAGCACTGAGGTCTCTCCTGATAACAGGTGAGTAAATCGGAATTCGTATTTCGGCTGATTTTAGAGGAATATTTTAAAGTTCCAAAACTCCACACTTGGAAGAATTTCCAAGTGAAACCAGTCAATGTTAGCCTATGAAGGAAATTCAAGTTACCGGTAAGTACGGTTAAAATTACTTTTGAGGATCAGTACTGGGCTGAAAGATGCAGCACTGAGGTCTCTCCTGATAACAGGTGAGTAAATCGGAATTCGTATTTCGGCTGATTTTAGAGGAATATTTTAAAGTTCCAAAACTCCACACTTAGAAGAATTTCCAAGTGAAACCAGTCAATGTTAGCCTATGGAAGGAAATTCAAGTTACTGGTAAGTACGGTTAAAATTACTTTTCAGGACCAGTACTGGGCTGAAAGATGCAGCACTGAGGTCTCTCCTGATAACAGGTGAGTAAATCAGAATTCAGTATTTCGGCTGATTTTAGAGGAATATTTGCACAATGGTGAAGGGAGGGGCGGGGCCTGAGGTGACATCTGTGCAACGCGCCCCGTGGCGCGTTTTAAGTTGGGGGATTAAGTCCCCTTGAATCATGAGGGTCCCTACGGGCCAACTAGCCCACCAGGAACCTCCAGTATGCGCCAGGGGCTGCGTTGCAGAGACATGTACAGAGGCCACACCCCTTTTACACCTCTCTGCAACGCAGCTCTGTGGCGCTTTCTGGACGTACCTGTTGGGCTAGTTGGCCCCCAGAGACCCTCAGGATTGAAGAGGATTTAATTCCCCTTCTTAAAACGCGCCACGGGGCCTGTTTGCACACATGTCACCTGAAGCCGCCCCTCCCTTCACCACTGTGCAAACGCGCCCGTGGCGCGTTTTAAGTCGGGGATTAACTCCTTGAATCCTGAGGGTCCCTGGGGTGCAACTAGCCCACCATATACCTCAAAAGCGCCATAGAGCTGCGTTGCAGAGAGGTGTAAAGGGGCGTGGCCTCTGTACACCTCTCTGCAAGGCAGCCCCTGGCGCATACTGGAGGTTCCTGGTGGCTAGTTGGCCCCAGGGACCCCAGTATTCAAGGGGATTCGTTCCCCTCTGCAAACGCGCCAGGGCGCGTTTGCAGAGTGGTGAAGGAAGGGGCGGGGCCTACGGGCCCGATCGTTTTTTTTTCTTTTCCCCCCTGAAGGGGGGCTGTGTAACCCCCTTCCTTTTCCTATTTTTAGGCCCTAGGGACCCCATCCCCCAGGGCCTTACTCCTTTCACAAATTAAAATAAATTAAAAAAAACGGGAAGGGGGCCGCGTGGCCCCCTTCCCTGGGCCTGTATTGGCCCGGGGACCCCATCCCCGGGGCATGGCCTCTTTTTTTATTTGGAGGGGGGCTGCGTGGCCCCCTCCTCAGGCTCATTTAAGGCCCGGGGACCCCATCCCCGGGCCGGCCTTGCACTTTTTTTAATTTTTTTCCTTTTTTTACTTTGGGGAGGGGGCTGCGTGGCCCCCTCCGTGGCCACTATGGCCCGGGGACCCCATCCCCGGGGCCTGGCCTCTCGTTGGGGACTGTGGGGGTCCCCAAGCCCCCACAGTCCCGCCGGCTCCCGTGTCCTACGGGAGCCGGCATTGCTACTTACACAAGAAAAGCAATCGGCTTTGGATATTGGAAGAAGAGCAGGTTTCCTGCTCTCTCTTCCAATATCCAAAGCAAGTTTGCAATGACAGGACGGGAGCCGCGAGGCTCCGTCTGTCATTGCAAGCAGCAGTGTCCCGGGGTAGGCACCCCGGGACACTGCAGGAGCCGACCCCTGGGGGTGGCGGTCCCCAGGGCCATACAGGCTCCAGGAGGGGGGCCGCGGCCCCCTCCCTACATTTGAAAGCCCGGGGAGGTGGTGGTCCCGGGGCTTGGAGGTCAAAACGGACCCCCATTTTAATTTTCTTAGTGCCCTGGGAGGTGGTGGTCCCGGGGCGTGTGAGGGCTGGAGCCCCCACACAGGTTTCTAATTTAAAAGAAGCCCCGGGAGGTGGTGGTCCCCGGGGCTGCGGAAGGCTCAGAGCCCTCCCGCACCGTACTCATAAAGCCCCGGGGGTGGTGGTCCCCGGGGCTTGGGGGCCCTCAGAGGCCCCCACATATAAATTAACCCCCCAGCATGCCCCCGGGACTTGGCCGACCCGGGGGCCAGTGCTATCGAGCGCGGAGACCGCGCTCGATTTTCCGGCAGGATTTGCGCACCCTGAGCGCATCCTGCCGATTTTAAAAATTTTTTTTTTTTTTGCCCATGGGGTCCTTGTGGGACCCCTGAGCAAACCTAGGGGTCAGGGTGTTTCTGCCCTGCTCCCTTTGTGCGCTTGCACACTTGTTTCTGTCCCTCGGTTCTACCGAGGACAAAATGACTGCCAACATTTCCTGAATCGGAATGTTGACAGCCAGCTGACAACCAATTAACATGCAGCTCGTGATCGGATGGGGTACGCGGACCCTACTCTGCCATAGATATCACTATCTTTTTACTTTTGATTTTCTCAGCAACTACTGAGCAGATTTACACCATTTAACAAAAGGGTTCTTTCTGAACCAAGAACTACCTCTTTGCCAAATTTGGTGTAATTCCGTTCAGCAGTCCAAGCTGTAGCCGTGTCTAAAGTTTCCTATGGAAAATTGCATGGGGAAAACGCGTTTTGGGACCCCCCTTTTTCTCGGCCCCCGCTTGGCGAATCCCCCGAGACTTTCAGGGAAGGAGCGGACCGGAGCGGGCCATAAAGTTTGAAAATTTTGCGAAGATACGTCAACCGGCAAGAGAGTTATTTCAAATAGAATGTCGCGGATTTCCTATGGATAATAGGTTGTAACTATAACTATCTACTGGCGACCGCCAGTAGATAATATATATATATGTGTGTATGTGTGGGTGTGTGTATATATATATATTGTATTGTATTGTAATTGCATTTATATAGCGCTTACTACCCCTGACGAGGCGTCAAAGTGCTTTTTTGGCGAGTAGCACGCTACTCCGGGACCCATAGAAGATTAGTGTTGAATTAGTATAGTGAAACATGCAAGTACATTTTAAGTGGTGGATAGGTTAGTCAGTTATTTGGATTCGGAAGGATAGCAGAAGGATATTAGAGGAGGAAAAAAAAAGGTTTGCATTTAATAGCGCTTGTTACCCCTGATGGGGTGTTGAAGCACGCTACTCCGGAAACCCATAAAGGATTAGTGCTGAATTAGTATGGTGAAATATGAAAGTAATTTGAGTGGCGGATATTAGTCAGTTATTTGGAGTGAGAAGGGTAGCGGAGGGATAAAAGGAAAGAAAGGTTTGCATTCATGTAGCACCTGTTACCCCTGATGGGTGTTGAAGCGCTTTTCTGGCGAGTAGGACGCTACTCCGGAACCCATAAAGGATTAGTGTTAAAAATTAGTATAGTGAAGTATGAAGTAATTTGAGTGGTGGATATGTTATTTAGTTATTTGGATAGAGAAGGGTAGGTTACGGGATAGAAGAGGGAAAGAGGTTTGCATTTATATAGCGCTTGCTACCCCTTGATGGGGTTTTGAAGCGCTTTGTTGGCGAGTAGCACGCTACTCTGGAACCCATAAGGATTACTGTTGAATTAGTATGGCGAAACATGAAAGTAATTTGAGTGGTGGATATGTTAGTCAGTTATTTGGATTTAGAAGGGTTGGGGAGGGGTAGAAAAGGGAAAAAGGTTTGCATTTATATAGCGCTGGTAACCCTGATGGGGTGTTGAAACGCTTTATTGGCGAGTAGTACGCTACTCTGGAACCCATAAAGGATTAGTGGTGAATTAGTATAGTGGACTATGGAATTTGAGAAGTGAACATGTTAGTCTGTTATTTTGATTATAAAGGAGAGTGGAGGGACAGAAGAGTGAGATTTTTTTTTTTCTATTTTTTTTGAGGTCATAGCAGTAGGAGGAGGCTTTTGGATGAGTAAAAGGGGTTTTGAGGGGAAGAGTCAGAGGGAAGAGTTTAGAAAGGTTTGTTTTGGGGGATTGGTATAGTAAAAGAGGTGTCGGATGATGCAAGGAGGGGTAGAGTAGGAGAGAGTCTAGAAAGGGTTATTTTGTGGATCATAGTAGTGGTATGGGGTTTGGGATAAATGAGAGAGTGGATGTAGAGGACATATTGATAGATGTATAGGGTGAGAGATAGGGTAGTGCATTGGAAAGAGTAGTAGAAAGAAGTTTGAGATGAGTCAGAAGGTTGGGCCAGAGAATATATTGAGAGAAGTATAGGCTGAGAAAAAGGGTAGTGCATTTGAAATGCTAAATTAGAAGAAAGTGATAAATATATAGATCCATAAGTACATTGAAAGTATATAGATGCATAAAGGAGGTAAGTATATATAGATTAAAGATATTGATAGAGGTACAGGATGAGAAATAGGGTAGTGCATTGGATATGCTTTTTCAGGAGAAAAGTAACAGACACACAGATCCAAGTACATGGAAGGTACATAGATGCACAATGGAAGTAAGTACATGTAGACCAACGATGATTTTTATTTATTTACAACAACATAATTATTCTACATGTTTATACAAAGCAATACACAAAGATAGGTACATATCTATAGTGAAAATAAATGCTTATATACAGAGGAATATGCTGTAAATTTCTGTTTGCGTATGGTGCTTATGTGGGGAAGAGCCAATTCTTGAGTAGTTTTCTGAAGATAATGTGGTTGTCGGTGGATCTTATGTTGGGGGTAAAGAGTTCCATAGTTTGGCTGCTTGAACAGAGAAGGATGTGCCACCCATGTTTTTTTTCTTGTATCTTGGGATTTTGAAGCGAGATGCCCCTTTAGAGCGTAGGTTCCTTTGTTGAATGTGTTTGGTGATTTTATTCCTGATGAAGAGCGGTCCCATTCCATGTATTGCTTTGTGGGTGATACAAAGTAGCTTGAACGTGGATCTTCTGGCAACCGGTAACCAATGCAGGGCTTTCAAGGCAGGTGAAATGTGGTCTCGCTGTTTGATATGCAAGAGTAGTATGGCAGTTGAGTTCTGAATCCGTTGTAGTCTTTTCATGGTCGTTAAAGGTGATCCGTGGTAGAGGCTATTGGCATAATCGAGTTTGAACAGAACAAGGGAGATGGTAGCTTGGACCTTGTGTGGAAATCCCAAATGAGGGAAAATTCGTCACAGCGTTTTTATAGTGACAAAGCTTGATCTTGCTAGTTTGTCCACTTGGGCATTCATCGACAGCTTGGAGTCCATGGTCATTCCGAGGTTTCTTACTTCCTTCGATACTTTAGGTGGTGATCCCAGTTCATCAGGCCAGGCGGCAAGTGGGTCGTAATGTTTCCAATCACCACACGTGAGTATTTCTGTTTTTGAAGCATTCAATTTGAGATGGCTCCAAGTCATCCACTGATCCACAGCCCTAGACAATATATATATATATGTGTGTGTATTTGTGTGTGTGTATATATGCGTGTGTGTGTGTATATATATATTCACTGAAAAAACCATAGGTTTCAGACACGTTATAGTTACAAATTAGCATTTAAAAAACCTTTGAAATTCACTGAAAAAACCATAGGTTTTAGGGACAGTTATAGTTACTTGGACATTGCACTGCGTACAAAACCCGTGAAATTCCCCCGTTATAGTTAGTTCAGCTAACTATAACTCGCGCCCCATAATGCACTGCTGATGACGTCACATATTACATCACTCATGACATGGTCAGTGACATCACTGATGACATCACTGATGACATCTCAAATGACATCACTGATGACATCATCCAGTGACTGTGTGTTTCTGTAAAGTTTAAATATTTTTAATATATATAGGAAAAGACGTATTGAAGAATGAGTGGGTGTGTAAGTGTCTGTATGGATGATTTAGTAGGTGCGTGACTGACTCTATAAGTGAGTGATTTAACGTATCTTACTGAATGCATGGGTTAGTGACTAATCTGGGTGAATGTCTGTATCCGTCTGTCTGTTGCTGTGTAAGTGGCTGCATGTGTTTGTGAATAGCTAAATGAGTGTCTATATGAGTTATTGAATGCTTGTCTGAGTATCTGTATGGGTGCCTGAGTGTTTGTGTGGGAGGGTGTGTGCAACTCTGTGCATAGATGTGTGAGTGGGTGATTCACTGGGTGGATGGTTTCAAGAGTGCATCTGTGATAGACTGTATGGGTGGGTAAGTGTGTGTAAGAGTGTGTTAGTGAGTGAATGTATGTCCCAGTGGTACATGTGTGAGTAACTACATATGTGAAAGGCAGTATATATGTGTGTTGGAGTATATAAATAGCTATAAGCAAGAGTGAGTGATTGTGATAGTGGCTGTATGGATGAGTGTGTGCTTGTATCAGTGATTGTATAAGAGCGTAACAATGTGCTACTATTTGTATGAGTAAGTGAGCTGGTGTGTGTATAACTGTATAGGTGAGTAAATGGCAGTGTGTTTAATTATTTGCATGACTGACTAGGTGTCTGAGTATCTCTATGGATGAGTGGCGTTGTTTGAGTGTCTATATAGGAGTAAGAGTGCATATGATAGTCCTGTACTGAGTGACCGTAAGTATGAGTTACTGTACGGGTGAGTGAGTGGATGTGTGTGTGTAGACCTAAGAATCAGTGAGTGGGTATGTAGTTATTGGTGTTGGAGTGTCTATGGTTTTGCGAATGGCAGTCTGTAATTTAGAGTGGGTGTATCAAAGATTATATTAGGGTGTGAGGAGGTGCATCAGATTATCACGTGGATGATGTCATCAGTGATGTCATTTGAGATGTCATCAGTGATGTCATCAGTGATGTCACTGACCATGTCATGAGTGATGTAATATGTGACGTCATCAGCAGTGCATTGCTGGGGCGCGAGTTATAGTTAGCTGAACTAACTATAACGGGGAATTTCACGGGTTTTGTACGAGTGCAATGTCCAAGTAACTATAACTGTCCCTAAAACCTATGGTTTTTTCAGTGAATTTCAAAGGTTTTTTAAATGCTAATTTGTAACTATAACGTGTCTGAAACCTATGGTTTTTTCAGTGAATTTCAAAGGTTTTTTAAATGCTAATTTGTAACTATAACGTGTCTGAAACCTATGGTTTTTCAGTGAATTTCAAAGGTTTTTTAAATGCTAATTTCTAACTATAACGTGCCTGATACCTACGGTTTTTTCAGTGAATTTCAAAGGTTTTGTAAATGACAATTTTTAAATGTATTAATTGTTATATTAATCTTTTTCATACTGATTTACTACATTTTTAGAAACAATTTTTTTTTACATATTTTATTTTTAAATTACATTGTAATTACATTATACATTACATTACAAAAATACTTTCTCAGAATGAATTACTTTAGTTTAAATACTTTGCACATAGGCAATAGACTTTTAAGTACAGTAGTTACAGTTGTTGCAATGGGCAACACATTTTCAAACACAATGCAACATTCAGCTCAATGTGAATTTCTAGTTAAATGCAATTAGTTACTTTATGGATTACTTTTCTATCCACAGGACTGGATCCTAGATTCAGTCCTGGTACATCTCCTGTAAACAGTTGAGTAAAAGCGTTTTGGTTACAGTCGTGATTTTTAAGCAATATTATTGTATTTTAAAAGTTGACACTTAGAAACTTTTTCTCATAGAATCACCAATGTTATCCTATGGAAGGAAATTCACTTAGCAGGTAAAAACTGTTATCGTTACTTTTTCTTACTCAGTGTTGGATCCTGGATCCAGCACTGGTGCATCTCCTGTAAACAGTTGAAAGAATGCGTTTAAGTCATACAGGTGATTTTTAAGGAATATTTGTAGTTTGTAAAAATCAACACTTTGAAACTTTTTGCTGAAAACCAGACAATGGATTCCTATGGAAGAAAATATAAGTTACTGGTAAGTACGGTTAAAATTACTTTTCAGGGTCAGTGCTGGGCTAAAAGATGCAGCACTGGGTTCTCTCCTGATAACAGGTGAGTAAATTGGTATTCGTACTTTGGTTGATTTTAGAGGAATATTATAAAGTTCAAAAACTCCACACTTAGAAGAATTTCCAAGTGAAACCAGTCAATGTTAGCCTATGAAGGTAATTCAAGTTACCGGTAAGTACGGTTAAAATTACTTTTCAGGACCAGTACTGGGCTGAAAGATGCAGCACTGAGGTCTCTCCTGATAACAGGTGAGTAAATCAGAATTCGTATTTCGGCTGATTTTAGAGGAATATTTGTATGTTTCAAAAATCAACACTTAGAAACTTTTTCAGCAAAAAGCAGGCAATGATATCCTTTGGAAGGAAATTCAAGTTACTGGTAAGTACGGTTAAAATTACTTTTGAGGATCAGTACTGGGCTGAAAGATGCAGCACTGAGGTCTCTCCTGATAACAGGTGAGTAAATCGGAATTCGTATTTCGGCTGATTTTAGAGGAATATTTTAAAGTTCCAAAACTCCACACTTAGAAGAATTTCCAAGTGAAACCAGTCAATGTTAGCCTATGGAAGGAAATTCAAGTTACTGGTAAGTACGGTTAAAATTACTTTTCAGGACCAGTACTGGGCTGAAAGATACAGCACTGAGGTCTCTCCTTATAACAGGTGAGTAAATCTGAATTCGTATTTCGGCTGATTTTAGAGGAATATTTGTATGTTTCAAAAATCAACACTTAGAAACTTTTTCAGCAAAAAGCAGGCAATGATATCCTATGGAAGGAAATTCAAGTTACTGGTAAGTACGCTTAAAATTACTTTTGAGGATCAGTACTGGGCTGAAAGATGCAGCACTGAGGTCTCTCCTGATAATAGGTGAGTAAATCGGAATTCGTATTTCGGCTGATTTTAGAGGAATATTTTAAAGTTCCAAAACTCCACACTTAGAAGAATTTCCAAGTGAAACCAGTCAATGTTAGCCTATGAAGGAAATTCAAGTTACCGGTAAGTACGGTTAAAATTACTTTTCAGGACCAGTTCCCCATCTTAAAACGCGCCACGGGGCCTGTTTGCACACATGTCACCTGAAGCCCCGCCCCCTCCCTTCACCACTGTGCAAACGCGCCCCGTGGCGCGTTTTAAGTTGGGGGATTAAGTCCCCTTGAATCCTGAGGGTCCCGGAGTCCAACTAGCCCACCATATACCTCCAAAAAGCGCCACAGAGCTGCGTTGCAGAGAGGTGTAAAAGGGGTGTGGCCTCTCTACACGTCTCTGCAACGCAGCCCCCTGGCGCATATTGGAGGTTCCTGGTGGGCTAGTTGGCCCCCAGGGACCCCCAGTATTCAAGGGGAATTCGTTCCCCCTCTGCAAACGCGCCAGGGGGCGCGTTTGCAGAGTGGTGAAGGAAGGGGGCGGGGCCTGCGGGCCCGATCGTTTAAAAAAAAATATATATATTTTTGTCCCCTGAAGGGGGGCTGTGTGGCCCCCTTCCTTTTCCTGTTTTTGGGCCCTGGGGACCCCATCCCCCAGGGCCTTACCCTTTTT